>LIEC01007512.1:0-49577 GCA_001925005.1 Drosera capensis
CGTGTCGAATACGTCAACGAAAGATAATTTTATAAGTTCATCGGGATTTTCTTTAAAAAAAAAAAAAAAGATAAGAATGATATGGAGCACTATGAGTTCAATCCTTTTAGATAAGGATCTTCGAGTTTGAGTTCATGTATTTTAAACGTCTTAATCTCAGACAAAATCTGGAGACAAATAACTTTGGAAAACGGATAGGTTTAGGTTCATCTAGATTTGACTTATATATGATACTTTATTGCAGCAACAGGATTAGATATAGTGGCTATTGTCTAACCACAATTTGGTTTAACTTGACTTCATTATGCCCCTGTTTGTCCAATAATTCCTCATATTGTTATAGATCATATTTCTAAACTTCGACATCCAACTTTTCTGATACTTTACTTGTTATGCCCACGCAAGATTCCCCATTTTAAGCGTCTCATTCCACACCATGCAGATACTCCATAAACAGGAAGAGCAGGGTCCCCGGACAGTGTGTCCCGCCACAAACCATGATCAACCCTGTCCTCTTCGCTCACAAAACAATAAAAAACAGTACTGATATGATATTGGTCAATATATAAATAACACTTTTATTCGAAATGAATTATATGTTGTCCTTGTACATGATATTATGTTAGAGACGTAAGCAGACGTTAACTTCGAAAACTCGATATTAGTAATATATTAAATTTTAATTATGGCCGAAGAGTACCATTTTTCTTTTTCTTTTTTTCTGGAAAGTCTCATTCATGAATTGTTTCTTTGGTTTAATAAAATATCGAGGTGACAACATAACGAAGATCGAGTGTAAAAAACTCCATTTAACACACCTATTTAGAAATAGGAGCTAGATTAAAGAACAAAGCTAGAAAGAAAGAAGAAACGATTAAAGAAAGGCAACGATTGCACAATTTTAATAGGTAGTGTGTGACAAAAGAAATATCGAGTCACGCGAGAGGTCAGTGACAAAAGAAAGATCGAGTCACGCGAGAGGTGTCTGATTTAGGTAAAAGGGTAACACTTTTTGCTTAGAAAAGTTGGATTCCTGTGACAAAACTTAAAAGTAATACTTATCAACCTTATCACCTACGTGACTCGATTAAAGATTAGATCACGTTTTTTTCCAAAGAAATTAGGAAGTACAACACCTGTTCGTAAAAATCATCTCAACTGCATAAAGAGAAGTTACGAAGAAAATGTCGATGCTTTTCGTATTCGTCTATGTTTCAGAACTAGAAGCTTTATTTATGCTTGTGTATATGAAGGAATGAGAAAGTAAATTGAAATTTTATCTTTTGGTACTTATGAGCTTGGCATTTATTACTTTAATCATTCAGTAGTGACGGTCATCATTTCATAATGTTCTCCATTAAACCTTGGTGTGTTGTTTGGTGCCACGCTGAAACTCTCTATGTAACACTCGTTGGGAAAATTTTGAGGAAGAATTACAAATACATGACATATGCCATCGAACATCAAACAAGTTGTCTATTTTAATGTAGTAACATTAGTCAACAGAAACTCTATGGGATAACAATATTGCAAAGGAATCAAACAATACACACAGACCATAAACAAGAACTTACCACCCAAGCAACGCATGTTGTCACGGTATTCAATCTCGTCAGAGTTATTCCCATGATATTCTTGCACAGCTTTATGTCATAATAACACCTTAACACATGTAGTACTTCATTGTCGAGAATTCTAATCACGATTTGTTGTCGAAAGTCACTTGAAGTTTTTCGACGTTCGATATGGTCTTTGCCCATATGGATGGTTGTTGATGATGATATGGTTCAGCAGGAGTTTACATCTTGACTTGTGTTCCAAAAGCTTATAGCTGTATTTCGCTACATGATTCTGCACATGTCAAAGGAAGTTACATCACATTGCAAGACTTTGGAGTTACAGAAAGGGTCTTCTTCCAGAGCGTAGCATTTTGCAAAGCCTACAGTTTGAACTAGAACAAAGAAAGTCGTCTTCCTATTAAAGGAACCTCTAAATCTAGACGCCTTGCAAATATTCCATTCACAGCGAACTATGTTAGCTGTGAAATAGGATGGTGACCTCTTCATCGACACTACCAAACAGAACGGTAGAATAAAAGTATTTAACTTTGAAAACAGGGTTACATCAAAAGAAGCAAAACTTCATCCGAAAGTACTTGCCGAAACTGTTCGAGGGAGGTAGAATCAACGACTTGGGAAGTTCTGCTGTCCTAAATGAAACAAGATGAGAACTCTCAGGGATACTTGTAAATAATCCAAGGCCCATCACAGGTATAGGAACGACTAAGGGTACTAAAGAAACAAGAACAACTAATTCATCTGCTAATATATTTCCAAAAGGTCAAAAACTAAGTAATAAAGGTTTTGTGGAATTTTCTAATATATTTATGGGTAAAAGAATTGGAGTTGGTTGAATATATTTAGCAAAATAACCTAATCCTTTTTTCTTTTTTTTTTTGGTAAGACCTGCATAAAAATAGGCCACTGATGTGAGTAAAGCTAAAGCAACAGTAGTATTTATATCATTCGTATGAGATACACAGGTTTCTCCATTTGTTCGATTTCTAGATCCCCCTGTATGAGGTTGACCACAAGCATCTTGACTACTGCTTGATACATTCTTGGTTTTGACATGATCACCAGCAAACGCAAGTTCTACAACACCTCGAGATCCTACCTGAAACCACCTTGTGGAAATGGTAATGGTATACGATCCGGATAGAAGTTCTTGTCTCTTCTGGAAGAAGAGACGAGTCCAATCACCCAAATCAAACAAACTAAACTGAGAAGCCAGAGCTAAAGTTTTATGGCATGAATTAAACATCTTGTCTCAACAAAGAGAGATTTTTGGTTCCAGGTTGAGTTTCGACATTTTCCCCCCAAACATAGCGCGAAGAAAAGAGTCACAGCCATATCAAGCTACAATAATATGACAGCAAGGACTAAGGATGCCTGCAACAAACCTGCTAATAGGCAGAGCAAAACTCTCAACACCGAATGTATAAATTCAGACCTGCACCATTCTAAACCATTTACCACAACAATCACAAACTTATAGCAACTATAACCAATACCACACAACTTTAGAAGAAATTACCAGTCAACAGCACCAGTCATAACAATAGTCGCAAGCAATATTATGAAAGATCAGACCCAACATGAACCTACCAAATGGATGCAACACATACCCGATGAGAGCACAAAAGTATGCTGAATTGTTCAGAGCAATAACATAGTCATACTACAGCACGAGGTCTACGCAACATTAACAACTTCACTAATAGGAAATTCACTAAGCCATTAGTAGATTGAGGCCATCATCAGACGAATCATGCATAGCAGCAAGGTGATGCCCTTAAGCACGCTCACCCCTGATCCTCCTGGCCAGCTGAATATCCTTGGGCATGATGGTCACACGCTTGGCATGGATGGCGCAGAGGTTGGTATCCTCAAACAAACCTACAAGGTAGGCCTCGGCAGCCTCCTGAAGAGCAAGAACGGCATGGCTCTGGAAACGCAGGTCAGTCTTGAAGTCCTGAGCAATTTCACGAACAAGCCTTTGGAATGGCAGCTTCCTGATCAGCAGCTCAGTGCTCTTCTGGTACTTGCGGATCTCACTGCAATCACAGGAACACAGCAACATTAATAAATAAGGTAGAAGAAAATCCAGCAGAGGGAAAGCAGGAATCTCAAAGCCAAGTAACTTACCGAAGAGCAACAGTACCAGGTCGGTATCTGTGAGGCTTCTTCACACCACCAGTGGTTGGTGCAGACTTGCGAGCAGCCTACAGGAAAAAAGGGTAAACAATCAACTACTGAAGACAGGAACACATGCAACCAACAAAAGGATAGCAGGAAATATTTGAGACCTTGGTGGCCAACTGCTTCCTTGGGGCCTTTCCTCCAGTTGACTTACGAGCAGTTTGCTTGGTACGAGCCATCTGTGAAATAAATCAATGAAATGCATCACAAGATAACTTGGTAACACATGAATAACACAAAACTGTATTATTAACACTTCCCAGGACCATAATGAAAAACACACACAAAAAGATGGGACACAGTAGGAAAGAAAGAAAACAATATTGCTCCAAACTAATCCCAATCCCAGTCAGAGTATCGCTTTCAACAAATCAGTGACAGTCCAATGCAATAAAAACTCGAGGCCATGACAACAACGGAAGAATTATCAGGTTCCAAACACTCATTAAAACACATTAAAACAGCACAACATTTCCTAAAAAAGGCAATAGAATGCAGGATTCCAAACTCCCAATACTCATTAATTTGGCACTAAAAGAAGAATTACGAATTATCTGGTTCCAGTGTCACCATAACACATCAAAACAGTACCATATTTCCAAGATTCTACAGAACATGGTTTGATGTATTAGTCACCCAACAAAACACCACAGGAGTTGATTTCAAGTACATGGAAGTATTCATGCAAAAGAAAGTTAAGAAACTACAAATATTCTACAAACATTTGCTGTCCAAAATCCTACAGCACACAACCCCAATCTTTCAATCTTTTAACAATTAGAGGTCAACATGAACAAGCCAATTATCTGTTTCCTAGGAAAAATACAGAATAAACATATGAACAATTGTTTCAAAAAGCTTTCAAGAATTCAATCTTGAACCTCGAATCACAAGCGAATTGTAAGACATTAGTGCAAGAAAAATCTATGGAACACAACCAAACTTACAATGATGACCTAATCAGATTCTCAATACTGAAGAAATCCAACGCACATGATGCAGTATACCAAATCGACGAAGACGACAACAAATAATCCCAAATTTCAAGACTGATTTACAAGTTTCAAGACTGATTTACAAGTTTCAAGACTTCACTCCTCCGAAACATAATCGAATTCCCAACAAGAACAAAACCACCAACCAGCATGACAATGACTACAACGAATTATACAATTCGAGTTCCACAAAACCCTAACTCAAATTCACAAAGTAGAAAACCTAAATCCATGATTCCAAATTAAACAAACGGAATCAAATCCGCGATTAATTGTCACCGAATCCTACAATTCCATACAGAATTCATGCGAAAATCAATACTCAGATCGAAAATCAAAACCCTAGAAAATCAACCGAAACAAAGAATCGACAAATTCGAAACTCAACCTCAACAAGCAGATCGAATCTCAAGCAACGAAATCGAACAATCAAGGTCTCAATCAACAAGAAGCAGAGATCAAATTACCTCAACGTGTTGTCAGCGAATACAGACGAGAGAGAAACTTCTTCGATCGAGGAATTCAGTCCGATGGAAATGTGCCGAAAATTTTGAACCAAAGCAAGGCAAGCGGTTTATAATAAGAGAGGGGAGATTGAGAGGGTCGGTTAATCGGACGGCTGATGTTGGTTATCCGTGTGTTTTCTAGGTTGGGGATTGGACGGTGGGAGATGGGGAAAGGTGTGTTTTCTGGTGTTGGATGGACGTCTGGGATTTGGAGGATGGGTGTGGTGCGGATCGAGGGTGTTTGCCTTCTCACTCCGATCAAAAACTCAACCACACATCAAACACCATTTTTCAAATCATCCGTATGAATCGAAGAATCAACAAAGGATTTTCCTAGGACGACATCCAAGTTTCCCCTAAGAAAAGCCGGTTCCTCCTCTTTTTTTATTATCACTCATAAATCTCTCGTTAAAATTTTATATGAATTTAATATATATATAAAATTTTATATCGAATTAAAATATTATAATTAAATTATGACAGAAGTAATATATGAGATTGCTTATATTCCTCTTAATATGTGAGAATTTTTACATTATCAACAATCTTATGGATTTTTTTCTTAAAAAAATAATCTAATGAATTTTCAAATTGTCAAAATATATTATGTCAAAATATGTTTGGTGATCTTAAAAAATTGTATTGCAAATCCAACTGTTTCGATTTATTTGATAGTTTAAGATTTAGGTTTATATAGTTCTTGTTTTTGTATGAGTTTTTTTGGGTTAATTTTTTTAGTAGGGTTTTTTTATTTAGATATTTTAGGATTTTTTATGGTCTAATTTTCCTTGTTATGGTTTTTTTTTCAGGGTTTTTAGATATTAAAAAAGAACAGAAAAAAAACAAAGAGTGGCAACAATATCTCTTCACGAACTAGGTCTAGTGTACACCAGCCGAGCTCAATCCACAACTCCACATACTTCACGACACGGACACGCGGGTTCTTCAATCCACTACTTCACATAAATCATATCCAATCCAATATTGTTTATAAACAATCTCCAATAAATAGTTGAATCTCAGTTTACATTTGTATTTGCACAAAATTAACACCCGAGAACCATGCGAAGAACAAAATCAACGCCAAAGCAGGTTACCAATAATTCGCTAGTATGCTACTCTGAAGAAACACACCCAAAGGCTATAGTCCCTATGATATCGATCACAGAACGAGCTCATGAAAATCTCAGCCTGAATCGTGAACCATGGAACAATTCTTGCATTCAATCATGTGTTGTGAGTTATATATCACCATCTGGTTCATCTCGCCTCCGAACTTGACTCATCTCAAATATCAGCTTTCTTCGAACAACCTCATTTCAATGCCATATCCTCCAAGGTGCATTGCGAGCTAGGCATGCCCTCATCTTTTGATAAAACAACCAGAGACTTTCATGTGCTCAGCGAGCCGCAAAACAGCAGAAGCAACAGCTTCAGATTCTGGTAGTAGAGAATCAAGAAGGGCAGGCACGCAGAGAGGCACATATCCATCAGAGTCCTCGAGGTTGTGGAAGAGTGAAAGCACAGCTCGGCAGAAGATGAATCTGGATTGAATAAATGTAGAACATCAAAAGTAATGGATATGTCTTAAGTAGTTGTAATATGATCTACAGATATCGGAGCAGCATACCGAAGAATAAGCCGGCGCAAGAATGGATCAGAGAGAACTTGGGCCCAAACAAGATCAAGAATGGTTGATGTACATAGTATGACTTCCCACTCGGAAAAGGCACTTGAGATTATGTTCTCAGCTGCATCATAGAGATCCTGAAAGCAACAGATTCAGCAAGACGAGCAAACAACAAATATCTCCAACAGGCCATGGTTGTTTTAGCAACTCACCATATCTCCCTCCGAAAATGGCTTGCCGACCAAACTGCAGAATGCTTGAAGAGGAGCTGTTAAGAAAAAGGTGACGTTGTGGCCCTTCGACTTTAGATGGGGTCTTGAAAGATGGTCTCAGAGGAGAAAGTAACAGTGCGACTGGTTCCCCTCTATCTGCTCCATGGAGGACCTGCCAATAGCAGTGAGGCGTTAGCCAATAAAATGCTTTCGCTTCTTCAAGATTGCTCTTGCTTCATGCATCAGATTCATAGAATCGCCAATTAATTTAGGTTTCTAGACCACGATGAAAATCTCATTTATAGACCGAAACACTGCACAGGATATTTACAGTGCCTGTGCTCACAAACCTGCCTTGAATGCATGGCTTGTGTCACTATCAATAACCAAAAACAGAGGTCTTCTGGTGAAAGGAATCAAATCAGCCGGGTAAAGGACATTCGAGCCTGGAAATTCAAAACAAAGAACCTGTCAGAGACCCCGGTTTACAGACCCAATGAATAGCGAACTCGCGAGTTCAGATGGGTTCTATTTGGAAGTTGCTCAAGTGGCTGAAATTCAAAAAGCATGTACTCTGCACCAGTACCCACCTCCATTTCCCCGAGGGCCTAATAACACATGACTGTCATGGTAACTGCCAACATATCCATTTTTGCTATCATGGGTTTCTGGCGAGGAGCTTTGATCATGAGAAGCATAAGGAACAGATTTCATCTTTGATGATCTTCCAGAGCCTCCAGATCCTCCAGAGCTTTCAACATGAGTGTCGCTCGTACAGCCAGTTGACCCTATACCATGCCAGCATTGCCAGACCGTCAAAAGTTGAATAGAAAATTCTGTAGCTAATAGACCAACAGAGATTTAAGGGAGGTAATGGATCACCTCTAGATGAGATATAAATTAGCATAACACTATCTTGAGGAAGCTCCTCACATACTGTCGCAATAACCTGCCGATATATCAGCTCCATTATTATCATTACACTATTTGCAGGGGAAAAAAGTCATATATTGTGACACATGATTCTCATTAAGTAGAAGCCCTCCTATGCTTTGAAGGAAATGTAATAACTTCCAAGACTGACAATGCTCTACCCAAAGAAAGTAAGTCCCAAGTCCTAACCATGTCCTCAAATACAATTAACATAAAGGAGAATAAGCAGCCAAGCATTGAGCTCAAGTGAAGCCACCCAAAAGGTGACATGAATATCATGCAAACAACAAGGATAAGCAAATCAAATGCTCTATCTTTCAAAAAGCAACTCAATTCAATGTTCATTGTGTGGTTCCAATTGTAATGCAGAAACATAATTATCAGGTGGAAGAATGCATCAGCACACACTCACAGCAAGGAAACGCGTCGCTGTTGGACGATAAATTATAGCCTTCTTGGGATTGGGAGGTAATGTTGAGTCCAACAAATCCACAGCTAAGTTTATACCAATCAGACCAGAAGTAGCAGAGAACTCAGCTGAACGACCGTTTTCCATCACTTCAGCAGGACGTTGCTCATAGAAAGACCCACTAGGCTCCCATTCCAAACACTGTAGCATTCTATACGTGTCCAACGTTAATTCTGCGAATTTCACCTGAGATACATACTGGTTCAGTGAAGAAGTTTCAAGACTCAACTATCAAAAGGAGGAAATCTGCTTGATTCAGCGGTAGTCCTGGCAAATATGTCATCATATACCTCATTCCTCTGATAGCTAGTTAGCACAGCATCCCGCAGCTTCAAAACTTTATTTGCATGAAAACGAGCTATAGATGGCAAGGACTCAGAGTGTGTATCAGAGTGTGTATCAAACTTGATACAATGACGCATTGGCCGAGGATTTGAGAAGGACCCATAAGCTTTTGTAAAACGAACTATTTCTTGTACAACTTGCTTCCACTCTTTCAAGTTAATTTCCTACCAAGAAAATGCAAAGCATCAGCATGAACCACCATCAGAACAACAAAGATGCGCAGATACTCATACATTTAGAAAAACACAATTTCCTACTGAGAAGAAGAAAGGGGGATGGATTCCTGTACAACAAAGTTCAGAACTGTCACTATTCATAATTAATTTCTAATGGTCCCATTTCTCAAGGTAAAAATGATGTGGAGAACTAAGCTGCAACTAACACATGCAAGACAAAAACGTTTGAATCGACCAAAAAGAATAAAACACTCTCCTGCCAATCTCACAAAGAGAGAATTATTAACACCACTCTTAAGTTATCGTCTTAATGTTCGAGCTTCGAACAGGATAAGCAATGCCATGCCTTAAAATGTTGATTTACTTCTCAAGTAAAAGTGTTGAACAATTCTGAGAAGTCAAAAATAATATTTGCTGAAATTGAGTCCACCAACTGATGAAAACATTTTAACATCGCTAACTTCCCTGGCATATCCTGAATGTTTTCTAAGCCTACCAGAAGCTCATCATCCCACCATCATTAACAGCACCATACCCCCTCGCAATGGCCTGCCACTACTACATGATCAAGGCCTGGTATCTTAAATCACCCCAATAATGAAAATCAATAGTAGAAGCATAAATAAAATGCCGGTGGCATGCCAACAAATAAGATGACAAGCTCGTAATTCTAGAATGAAAAATAGAATTTGATTCATTAATCACATGCCTGCTCTTAATACATACCATATGGTCATTGGATAAAATTTGAATTAAGATTCACAATAACAAAAACCACTGCCAGATTCTTGAAGCTCATGTTTCCAGAAACAGAGCCCAAATCTGATGAAATAAAAATACCATCTAGTGAAGTAAGGAACCAGTGAGAAAAAAATCTATGCTTCATAGATTGATTGCCCAACATCATACCTCATAAATCTCGATTACAGAAGCCAGGACTGATTAATGCATCTCGGAAATATGCCTTGTACACCATCTGCTAAAGTTGAGCACATAATCACATCGCACCCTATCTATTACCAGTTATTCCACTTCCACAGTTACATTCTTGTAAAGCTCATCAACAGCTCACTGCTCCCAAATATTTTATCATACACAATTAAGGAACCAAGGGAAAATTACCACAACCACATTTACTTGATCCAAGACTCCACAGTTCATATCACGCCTCCCATTCATTGGTGGATATTAGAAATTGCATACAATTTATTCACATCCATTCACCACAATCATGAATCAAAATCAAATCATGGCATCGCCTTTCAAACAAAACTACATATCAAGTGAAAATGCTACTCTGCAATAGCAAAACAGAACGACTACTCTTAATTGATCCCCTGAGAAAAATAATCACCATACACCACTACATCTCATAATTGATCCTCACAAAATAAGCTGAATCCAATTTGCCCCTATACACATCACCAGCGACAACTCCCTCATAATCGAAACCCAAATCGAACCAAACGTATCGCATCTAATAAAAACCAAGTCTCACACAAATTCCAAATTTAGCAACAAAGAAACCGTAATAAACTCCCCTCACCTTTGTCTCCTCCACCATCGCCTTAAACCTCTCAACAAGAACCCTAACCATATCCCCCTTACACAAAGCCAACGCCACCACCAAAAACCTCGCATAAAACCTCAACTCCTTAAACCTAACCCCAACCTCCTTCCCCTTCCCCTCCCCCTCAAAATACCTCCGATTCAATATCGCCTCATAAAACACATACGCCTCAACCAGAAACCTCGCCTCGCTGGTCCTCAAATACTGTCCGTAATACAACTGCCCGATCCGCGACGCGATATCGCCGATCTCGTGTCGTTTGAGTCCCGATTCGACGAGGCGGGATCGGTGTGACTGTTGGAATTTCCAGAGACGCATGTAGGATTTGAAGGCTTTGTGGTAGTGGTGGTCCGATAGAGGGGAGGATCGGTGCTGGAGGTCGCGGATGAGGGAGAATTTGCGGTCGGCGGAGAAGATGAGGGCGCGGAAGGCGGCGTAGACGTCGTCGCCGGAATCCATGGCGGAGGTGGTTTTGGCGGCGGCGGCGATGTGGTGATTGGTGTCAGCCAAGGAAAGGAGAGGATGATGATGTGTATGCACCATGATAAGTGATGGGGGCCCTTCGCTTTCTTGCTGCTGCGATGCTCTGCTTTTTGAACTGGTGGAGTGTGTTTTGTTTTGGCTGGTTTTTTTTTTTTAATAGCTTGGGTGTTTGGCTGCTTTTGGTACTTTTTGGCTTTATGTATGTATGCATATAGTTGTTCGGATGATTTTTTGTTTGTCAACTTTATGAGTTTGTGCATATTAGACAGAGATGAAAAGAGTGTGTGATTTGAATAGATTTGGAACCGATGATGGTTAAGACTTAAGATGATGTTTGCTTTTATACAATACAATAAACTTATATTTATATCAAATTACAGATTTAAATAAAGACATCATCCATCCGCGTCACAATTGACGCGACGACTCCTCTTTGGGTGGCAAACCCGATTCGGATGAAAGACATTTGCTGGTTAGGGACAGGTGCATTTGCGTTGGTTACCTTGGAGATGCGGTTCAGCAGGGTTACCGCGTCCTTGGCAAGGGCGCCAAAGATGTCGGTGGCGAATGGGATGAAAGTGTGCTCGTTAACACGACAACCTTTCTCGTGTTTATTGACCTTACCAACCGCTGCGTCCTCAGCGGCCTTCCCGCCACTGGGATGTGGTATAGGGGAGACACATGTAACATCCACACAACTGTGCCGATCTTGTTTCCAGTTGAAAAGTAGCACATCAGTCGGACGGAGACGACCTCCTTCAGACAAGAATGTAACTTCGGCTTCCATGCGCTACTGGATGCCGGCTTTCTGGCAGATGTCGTATAGGACATCTCGGATAGTGTCATGACGATTCTTTACCCCAGGGGAGTTGGCTCAGTGCACAGCGTGATCCCCGTAAACGTCAAGGGCGTGTTGACGGCAACAAGGGCAGACCGAGTTCTCCACGAAGAGTGGGACCATCAGGCGGTATTTCAAGACAGCTCTGTACTCGACCGGGCGCATCTTCAGGCCCAAGCCCGATATGGGGGCAGCGAGGAGGAAGTCCTTTGCGTGCTCCGCTTTGGAGCTCGCGATGACAAGCCGGTCTCGAGTTGACAGGGGCCGAGCAAAAATCCCATCAGTGACTTTCTTTTAATACATTTCTGCCAAAAGGTTTTGAGGTTTTTTGGAGACAGAGTGTATGTCAACAAAGGACGAAAGATCGGCGCCAGGGAGAGTCTCTTCGAGAGTGATGAGTGCTTGGGTGTAGTCTGTGTCCAACACGAGGTTGTCGTTAACCCGGAGGATGTGATCCTGGAGACGTGCCTTTTGCGCTCTGGAAGCTACAAAAGCGAAGTGGATCACATCGGCTGCAGCGTAAACGTCAAGGCCGCCGAGATGTAACGGCAAAGTCGAGAGCCGCCATTGAAGGTCGCCAAAATCGGGACCGTCACATGTAACGATCTTTACGAGAGAATCTCGAAGTTTAGCGTCAAAGACGACAGCAGCTTCCTGGAAATATTCCGGAGGGCAGGTGCGTAACTCGAAGATGAGCTTTGCCAAGCCAGTACGCGAGCGCAGGAGGAGTAATTCACATTGGGGGTCAAGGAGTTGATGAACCGCTTTCATGGCTGTCACTGATTTATCTACCCGCTTTTGGATGAGACTGGTGATGAAACCGGGATCCACGCTGACCGCACCACCTAGTAACTTGATACCCTGTCTCGGCATTGAGATTTCATCCGGGAAAAGGCCGGCCCCGGGGTCACGACGCGGGTCGTGTGTTGGCCAAAAAACTTCAGTCTTAGCCACGTTGAGCTGAAGGCCGAGGGCGGGAGAAAAGGCTTTAATCATGTCTAAGGCACGTGCAACTTCCTCCGTATCCCCGATTAGAGTCTCGTCGTCTAGATACCAGGCTTGGAGGGACAGACGACACTCTTGCTGGATGTGGTGGATCATAGGGTGAATACAGAGGGAAAAGGGTAGACTTAAGATACATGACAAAATGGATGATGATATAATTGACTACAAAATTTGTATAGTGAAATCTATATCATATAATTTCAAATTGTGTTATTTTATTGAATTTTAAATATCTTGTTTCTTAAGATTGTGTGGTGGACGATAGTTTTACAACATATATTTTCTTGTCGTTGAAACACCAACATTAATCCCTAAGAAACAAATGATACTCGATAAGTGTATAATATGCACCAATCTGATCAAAGGGTGAATTGTTTTCTTCATACGATGATGATGTGTTCCATTGTACTCTTTTGCTTGATCATCGTCCGTGATTACGATCAACTGATCTGACTTCATTTCATGTTATGTGTTGCTAATTGGACTCGAGACTAAAACAAAACATAATGCATTTTTTACTTTAGAAAAACAACAAACCAAGAACAACAATCAAGATTTTTTTCCATAAGATAGAGTTTAAGGAAGCTAAGATATAGGTAATATAAATCATTTTAAGGAACAACACAGTGATAACGAGTGAACTACACATCTCAATTTGAAAAAATATAGGGCATGTTTGGTATTATATTTGTTTTCGATTTTTCGTTTTTGTTTTATTGATTCATGAAATAAAAATATTTATTTCTGAAACGAATAAAAAAAAATTAAAAATTAAAAATCAAAGAAAATAATTTTCAATTTTTATTTCCTATTTTATTTGAGTATGTTATTCAAAATTATCTCTATAGAAAATCAATTTATTTTGTAAGATAATTTTGATTTTTGTTATTAATTTTTTTATTTCTGTCATTGATTTGGATTCATATAACTTTAAAACAATAATTTCAAATGGCCCCTACTTCAATTTCGCGTAATTCATAATCATCTCCAATAACACAAGCGTGTAGAAATTGGTGAACAGATAATGCATATCTTATGAACAAAATTCAACAGACAACATTCTGGGTGGGAGGGTCAACAGTATCATAATGAAAATCTCTACGGCTAGCGAGTCCCCAATCAAATTGGTTGCTACATCAGGAATGTTATAAATACAGAGTAGCAGCTGCTGATAGTTAGACGATTTATGAATTGAGACAATATTACCGGTCAAAATGGCCTGGTAGCATGTGAACGTCTGCAGTGCACAACGACCTAACTGGACCATATACGGATCAATGTAACCTACAGTTAGGAATGTGCATAGTTTGATAATGAATTTATTTTCTAGGAAAAAAACATAAAACCCCACTTGAATTATTCAAGAATGACACACCTCATATTTAAAATTTGAAAATATACAATTTTAATGTAATAACTTTCTCATAACTTTCTTTTAATGCTTTTTCATGTCAAAATAAAAAAAAAAATTCTAATAAAATTAGTGTAAAATATATACTGTTCCTTATATGAACTTCTTTTAATGTATTTGTAATATTTAAATAATATGATTTTAAAAAAAATATAAAAAAATTAAGTATATATTTTTAAACTTGATGGGAGCCATGGGTTATAGCTCAATACTTGAAGATTAGATGTTATTTTCCTTATTCTCTTATTTTTAACATATCTATATGTGGCATAGTGAATTCAAATGGACGTTCAATCCAACAAAGGACATAGGTAAAGATTCGAGTTAGGGAAGGTAATCGAGCTGAACTAATTCGCATAGAGGTTGTTCTGACTTGGCTCGTTGATTTTTTGGCTTGCATGGTTCGGCTTGGCTCAAATTCGTTCATAGCTCCACTCGTTTGGTTCTTTAAAAAGCCCGACTCATTCTATCTCGTCTCCTTTACAATATTTAAGAATATTTTTATATATAGTATGAATCACTTTTTAAAAAGATATAAATAACGTATATTAATAATACCTAAAACAAGGTAAACTTATTTTATATACAATTTGACCTCTTAATAAGTCCTTATCGAATCAAACCCAACTCAAACTCTTATCGAGCTAACCAAGTCGAGCTCGAGCATGAGCTGAGGAGGAGTTTACTCATGTTCGTTCGTTTATTTAAAATGATGATTCCCACGCTGTGTCATTTTGAAGACTTATTTTCAAAAAAGTATCACTCACTTACTTTAATTCTCACGGGTACTACCCACCTCGTGTTTTCCTCATCTCAACTCCAAATCCGATCTCTCCGCACACCACCACCGGCTCAATGTCGTTGCCCATTGTCATCGCCCAAACGCCACCGCCCTCGTTCTCTCCTACATCGAAGGAGCCGTTGTTGAAAACGTAGTCTCTCCTCCACTGCGTCACCTCCTAAGCTTCCCCGCCTATCTTCGATAAAAGTCATCGCTCATCCACGCCATCGATCACTACATCTCCACCGCCCCTTCGTCGTCGTCGTCCCCAATAATTCCATATCTTCGTCCCCAAATTTATTGTTGTTGGTGGTGGTGGTTTTGGTTAGGAGGTGACAATGTCAGAATATAGGAATGGCGAGGTCTCGTGGTTGAGGAATTATGGGATGGGGTAGAGAACACCACCGTGGAGTACGTCATCATTGCCACGAAGCACGTTGTCATCACCATCGTGTTCTGGTGAGTGATGGTGATGGTGAAAACCAATGACCGGTGACGGTTGATGGTGCTTGTGATGGAGAGAAAAGGGTGGCGGGGGTTGAGCGGTGTGTACAGCGACGTTGGAGTGGTGGTGATGGTCTCATCGTCACAGCCATGTTTTCGAGACTCGACGTGTTGTTTGGTGGCGTTTTCCCATTGGATTTCGGGATGTGCTAGTTGTTTCGATTGGATTCTAACGTATGTATTATTTTGCTTGATTACCTTGTGATATAGTGGAATTATCGCCAAATCAACATGAATCCTACATAAAATATATACTGCATTAGTCATGATGGTCCCATATTAAATGCAACCCTTTTTTTCTTTGTGACGTCCAAAAGATTATGATGCACATCTAATTGGACAAGTTCTTATTATATAAAATGTCAAGTCGTCACAATACATTGCACTCTTTTATCTCAACTGTTACAATAAATCGCACTATTATCACAAAAATATTGATTTTATAATCAAATCAAATCAAATTCAATTTACACATAAAATTCCGTATTGTGTGTCAAATTGGTGCGTATAATCTGACACAAAGGAGGTACTAGGTTAGTATAGAAAACAAATCATAATTCAAAACATGACACAAAATAAGAACAAATCATACAAACTTGATAGTCGAGACAAGGATGAAATCTTCTATCCTTCAGATGTTATTTTCTCATCCTGATGCTAACATATTAGGGATAACTGTCTCCCAAGATACAACAACTACTTAGACGCAGCACTATGACTCAAAGACATGACGTATAGATCAATGCCTTGAACTTTATGGACTCTAAATAATGATGCAATGACACCTAAAAAAGACCTTTTTTTCCTTCTATCTTTCCTTCACATAATATGTGGTAGATTCGCATTAGAAATTGTTCGTTGCAATTTGTTTTGATAAGAAATAAAAAGAAAACTATCGGAGAAATTATCTAGAAAACAGTCGCGTTGGATTGCTTATATAAAGAACAACTGGGGAGGACAACATGCCAAGTGTTAAGCAAAAGCTGGACAGAATAATTGACTGGACGTAATTACCCAACAGTCAGATAACAGGAAGTCTATTATTATAATGAATCTACGCCCAATCAATTGAATTGAGCCAAGCCAAGTCAGGCCTGCGTGCGTGTGTTATGAGCCTCAGTACAGAGTCCCTCTTCGCTTGCACAGAATTAATTCTCCCTTCGGCCCAAACTCTTTCCCAAAAATAGATTGATAAATACTTATATTTTCATATCAAAACTCCAATGTGATTTATACATTATGTCAAATGATTTTTGTTTTTAACATGAGTTATTTTGGATATTAATTTTTCATTAATTCAAAAATGATTTTGAGAAATTTAATAGATCATGATCATTTATTTGAAACGGAATTTTCAATAAACTCAATTTCGTTGTCTCGGCACGATGATCGATGCAAGTTCAGATTGATGATCAAACGGATCGATTGCCAACAAAAAAAAAAAAATAGTTGTAAATTTGGAGAGAACCCAATTATGTTTTTTACCCTTTAAAAGAAGTGGGCTTCTCGTATGCAACTCTCTAATTTGAAGTCAAATTCTCAACAACATCATTGTGGAAGCTTAGGAGGGTAAAATCACATACCCTCAAGGTCTTAAAAAATTTCGAAAATGTAGAGGAATTAATTTTAACAAAACTTTGAACGGGTGATAAAAAGACAACAAATGTACTTACAAAGGATCGTATTTAGGATCTCATATCATGACCTATTCTGAAAATCATATTGAAGAACTAATTATATCCAAAATACGAATTGATCGATGTGATAACTAAAATATAACCAATTTAATGGGCATTAAACAAAGGGTGTTAGGGCTAGTTGTTTGTATAATCTTCTAGTTTATTGTCTTGTGCTCAGTATGGATAGATTGTTATCCTTTTATTATTATTAGGTGCTTAATCAAAGTTAAGAACTAATAAAATTACGTATTATAAATGTGTAGATATAAATCTTAATATATTATTCTTAGTTATCAAACATTCTTTTTAGAGAATCAAAAGAAGTCAAATAGAGTAGAGATAACTCATTGATAAGTTGTCTCTTCTCAATATGAAATCCGGGGTTCGACATATGAAAACAGCGAAAACAATCCCTTTATTTATAAACATAAAGGAATAAGATTTACGTATATCACTGTCTCATGTAGAGATGTTTTCCCTCTATACCCCACACCCTGCACTTGGCGAAATTATGTGAGGTATGTTTCCTTTTATTCTAATTGATTATTATAGGAAATAAATTACATAATCCAATAAATATTAAAAAAGTTTGTCTATTTTTTCACTTAAAAAAAAGTTTGTCTAATTATAACAAATAATCAACTAATAATATTTGGTTTGCGCGTAAAGAATATTATAATTTTTTTACCGCAATGTTTTTATATGTTCAATAAAAATTTAAAACTAATAAAATTATACATTATATATATAGTTTTAATCACAATATCTTATCTTTATCCGTGGGATTTTGATTATGATTATTTTTTTTTCATGATTTAGGTTTAGGATTTTTTTAAGGGATTGTTATTTTGAAACTTAAATCTAATAATTATACTCCCTTCCTCCTATAATATAGCCAACATTTTGATTCGAAATGTGAATTTATATATGTGTTAAATTTTTATGAAATTTGATGAAAAATAAATATTTTTTTAATAATAGTAAAATTTAGGAGAAAAAATGAGAGAGGATGAGGAAGGAGGTGATGTATATACAATATTAGAAGGTGATTTTTCTTGATTTTTTTAATGAAAATATTACTAAATATGGCATTAATTATATTTTGGAATGATCCGAATAGAATAATATGATTTAGAATATGAAACGAAGGGAGTATTAGATTTGATTATTTGCCAATCTAATCCAATCTTATATAACTAATTACACAACTTCTTTCACTACAACATTCATGACTATTACCGATAAATAAAATCCGTCGAAAAGTCATCGAAAAAACATGTTTTCGACGACTAGAGGTCCGTCGTAAAAGTGCTTGTCGGAAACAACGCAGTTCGACAACATTCATTAAGCCGTCAAAAACTTTCCGACCGCAATTAAGTTTTGTCAGAAATTTATTGATGATGGTAGAAGATCCGTGGGAAATTTTTTCCCGACGACAAGTGGTTGGCCGTTGGAAAATTTCCAACGAAAAGATATGAGCCGTCAGTAAATTTTTGACCTAAATATTTTCGTCGAAAATATCATAACCGGGATTCTTTTCGATGACCCAGCCAATAACGCCAGAAATGTTGGGTTCTAGAAATAAATTTAGCACGTTTTCACGGTATATTGCTATACACATCAATCCAACAATGTACATATATAATACCAACCAAAAAACACAATGTAACACAAATATACTAATGTATAAACCCATAAATATATCCAAAATACAATGCAAGAATTATAAAAGACCTCAAATCGTCATAAATCCGTTTAGAGTCGAGTAGTGACAACGACACTCAAGTTCACATGATAATCAAACAACTAACAATTAGGACCGGATGATGGTGGTGGAGAAGGGGTTAGATTGAACTTAAAACGGGAAAACAGATCATAACAATTTCCAGACTCTTACGAGAGTTGGCTAAAAAACTATGTCACAAGATCAAGCCGCGAACCTTGTTGGATTATTATTGCTTACTCTTCAATCCGCGAACCTTGTTCTTGGATTGTTGTTGATTGCTTTTTGAGTTGTTGCCTAGCATCTTCCAACTCCATGGCCATTTTAGAGGAACTAGATGTGGATGCGCTTGAGTGTGGCTTTTCATAGTAAGAATGAACCTCAGAGCCTAAACCGAGCATATTTCCCTTCCTCCACCCAACAACAGTCCAATACAAATCATTTTGTATTTGAATGGAAAAAATAATGAAGAGATGAAGAAAGTTTTCAAACACCGCACAAAGACCGCAGTCGTTATCATTGTTTCATCTAGTATGTGAGAGAACAAATCATTTGACGGTTGAAAACCGATACGTAAAATCGATGTCGATGTTAACCATAAAATATTTACGATGTGGATGTCGATCGTGATTTGTTTGCCAGAAATGAAAAAAAAGCAATGGGTGGAGTTGCTCTTCGTAAGCTCCAATGCAATACGTACTCATCTCTTTCCAACCATACAAATCAAATCAGCCCATACAATCTTCATTTGTATAGTACACTCTCACAGTCTCATGTGGTCCACCCTCACCCTTTTGCCCTTTCCATCTCCATAATACACTCACGGAGAGATTCCACGAACTCAACTTGCCCTCCTCAGTTATTCACTGGATTTCTCCAATGGAGCTGACTCAGAAAACCAGAGGCAAGAGGGTGAAGCGGGAGAATGCTAAGGTCGACTGTAATGGCTCCGACGACGTTGTCATAGAGAAAAACGCCGTCGGGTGCAAGTCGAGTAAGCATGAGGTGGATATGAAGGAGGCGAAGAGGTGTCGTAGTCGGCATAAGGTGCGTGAGTTTCATGCCGAGGAACCTGTCGTCGTCAACGGACTCCGGCAGCGGTTCTACCAGCAATGTACAAGGTTAATAGCCCTTAGTACAAATTACAATAGTTTCCTCTTTCCAGTTGAAGTTTATATTACTCTGTTTTTCATGTGGTAGTGATTTTCAGAAAAGAAAATTGTTTGCCCAAGTGGCTGGAAGTCTATTTTTTTTTTCCTAAACAGGTCTCAAGTGGAAATGTTGATATAAATTGAATAATCCAACGAACAAAAATATTACATATACATATATAAATCCTGTACCAATGTAATAACTTGGTTGGGAGAGGTCTGTCCGTTGCCGTGTCTATATGTGACTACTCTACTAGTATTAGTTTTTAGTGTACCGGAAGTGATATGAATGAGTTGTAACTTGTAAATGCAGGTTAGAGGGGAAAGTTGCAATAGTAACAGGAGGGGCCGGCGGGATCGGTGAGGCTACCGTGAGACTATTTCTGAAGCACGGAGCCAAGGTTGTCATCGCAGACATCGACGACACTCTAGGCATTCGCCTGTCCAACGCCTTTCCCACTTCGACAACGTATATCCACTGCGACGTGAGCGTCGAAGAGGATGTACGTAACGTCATTGACACGACGATTCTCAAGTACGGAAAACTCGATATCCTGTTCAATAATGCAGGGATCCTAGGAGAGCAATGTAAGGGCAAAAAGAGCATACTGAACTTTGATCCCAGCGAGTTCGACCGTGTGATGGCGGTGAATGTGAAGGGTATGGCCTTAGGAATGAAGCACGCGGCGAGGGTTATGATACCTAAGGGAACCGGCTGCATTATCTCCACGGCCAGTGTGGCAGGCATCATGGGCGGGCTCGGCCCTTATACATACACTGCTTCCAAACATGCCTCAATCGGGCTCACAGAAAACGCGGCTTGTGAGCTTGGGAGACACGGTATAAGGGTTAATTGTATTTCTCCATTCGGGGTCGCCACGCCTATGTTGATCAACGCGTGGAGCGATAATAATGTTGACACAGTGGACGATAACGATAACGATAACGATAATAATAATAATAGAATAGACAAGGAAATCGTTGATAAGGTGGCCCAAACGCGGACACCGTGCCAAAATGATGTGGAAAAGATGGAAGAGTTAGTGAGAAGCCTTGCTACGCTCAAGGGTCCAACGTTGAGAACCAAGGATGTCGCCGCGGCTGCACTGTTTCTTGCTAGTGATGAGTCCAAGTTCATTAGTGGTCATAACCTGGTTGTAGATGGCGCCTTCACCACTTCAAAGTATTGTATCGATTTATAGGCTTGTGGCTAGTTACATATATAGTTTAGCAGCTGGGCATGCGCTTTATTTAAATGTGTTATGATGTAGTGCTCCATTTCTGAGCTAGTTGTTTGGCTTGATCACCAATAAGCAACCAGGGTCTTTTTTTTTTTTTTGCAATTACTTTACCGTGTTGGCATATGGGTGCAAAAACTGTAATATTATTTCTCATCTCTTTTTCATGCAATAATGTATTACTAACCTTAATGACCTTCTAATCACTCTCTCATGATTACAGATTAGAGAACTACAAGGGACAATCAACTTTCGAACCGCATCACTTTGTCTGCGTCTACAGATAAAATTGATAGATCCTATTGTTAGTGATGTGAGCCAATCACGAAGCACTCAAAGTGCCAAAGGACAACAAGAAAGAAACCTTGATGTTTGCTTCACCTGTGCTCTCCTTTTCCTCCCAAATTCATGTCTCTCTGCTTTCCTGTGCATTGAAGTACAAGCTTAACCTATAAATCAATGGTGCATGTATATCATATTCTAAACACAACAAAAAGAAACTTTCAGAGAGGAACCATAAATATGTATCATGGAATATAAGTTTACATGATTCCATATCATTCTCTTCATAACTCCTTGACATTACCATAGTAATGAACAAATATATTAATCATTTTTCTCAAATATTATCTGCGGGAAACGATATCGTAATAATCCTGAAATTAGTGAATTATGGGATCGGTCAAACCAGTTTGCAAGAGGCCAACCGATGGGCTCGACATAAAGAAAGCCTCTTCTCTTCATAGAATTTAATCCCAGCGGCCTGAAGGAAGCATCCTTGCGATGGAGCTGCCATCACTGGGCCAACTGCGAAGTCATTTGAATCATCTATCTTCTTTCAGGAAGATGGAAAGCACACACTGCTTTTATTACAGAACTCTCACTAGTTAGTTACTGTATGTTGGGCTAAACACACTCAAATGCTAATTCGAAGCGGATAATGATGCAGTGAAAACGAACACTAGGATTGGAACAAAGAGGTGAGCATCTCCAGGCTTGGATAGGAAGTCGATCCATTCACTCAAGATAACTCGTTTGGATCTACAAAGAAGAAAAAACCCTTTACCAATTTTTTTTGGGTCTTTTTGGACGGAAATTCGAATCAATTCATATTCACAAAAGATATAATTTTTGCTCTTTTAGTTTGTATCGTTGACTCAGGAAGACGAGAAAAGATATGACGAACAAAACTTTTCTCTACTATTATCATGGGACGACACTCAGAATTTAGAATATATATTGAAGCCTAAAACATAGTCGAGGCACACAATTCCAACACCACAGCCAAGCGTTCAAAGAAGAGTAACGATTTATTTCAACCCTGTCAAGATATTTAACGATATTATTTGCTTGTGTATGACTCTGCTTAAATTCTAAACGAAGATAACTGGGCACCCTGATTTGCATCACCTGGTTAGACCTTTCTACTACTATTCCTAGATTAAATGTTTCCCGAGCTTTAAAACCACCACTAGATCATAGTACGGTTTTTCTGTTACACTCGAACCCAAGCTCAGGAATATGTGGAGTAAGATTCGCTAGGGTTGTTGATCCAACGGTTGATGTTTTGTTCAACTACTATTCGAACAGTAGGGATCCAAACCCGAAATATGTTGATTTCAATGTTGAACGGACATAGACTAGCTTGTTTTATCCACTGTTACGTCTACCTTCAAATATAAACAAAATCGACAGATCATCAGTGGATACGACATCTTTCGATTTCGAAAACACTGATGTGAACCAATCACCAAAAGATCACAGGGACCCGACAAGAGACGATCTGTAGATGTTATCCCCAGAAATGGACGAGTCCTGATACAAAACCAGACACTCCAGAATCAGCCTATCTGGTAGGGACAACAAGCAGCAACATCGATGTTGGCTTCACTGGGTCTCTCATTTTCCTACCATTAACTTCATGTCTCTACTTTTCTGTGCATTGAAGTATAAGCTCAACCTATAACTATAACTATAACACACATTGGTGCCCACATATCATCTTATAGCCACACCAAAAAGAAACCTTCAATGTTATCAGCAAGCAACCATTAATATGTATGTTTAGCACACACAAAAAAAAAAAAAAAAAAAATAGAACAAAAAGGATTTACATGAGTCTCCACCACCCCTTTTGCTTGTAATAGTCATATGAATCATATTTCTCCGAAGTCACCCAAGGGATAATGCAGGTAAACTGTATAAGAAAAAGAACCATGTAGTCCATTACTGATATCCACAAGCGGTCAACTGACAAAAACGACATAGACGCAGCTTGTGCACTACAGGTTCGCATTCGTGTATATAGGAGGAGAATAGCTATCATACACTGGCCTAGTGCATCAACTGAAACAATGAAAGGGAGAAAGTGAGATGTCTGACATACACGCAGGGGGAAGACTGAGCACGTGCTAGTGCAACTGGTACAAGCTCAGGAATAGGAGTGCAGCTTCGTAGCAAAAGGACCATCGCACATCCTAGTTCGATTGTCGACCGTCGATGTGTTAGTTGACATCGATCTGGTTAAGGATAGAAAAATATCCATAGCATAAACTTTTATGCACTCAGATCGATACAATCCTAAGGTTAATGCAGATGATTAGGACAGAATAAATAGCTAGCTTATCTTGTAACATGGTCCAGCAATACACTTCCTAACTCAAGGAAATTTTAGCGGTCCTCTTCCAGGTCTAAATCCTATTATCCATGGAGGTTACGTTTGGATTAAAACGCATCCTTGAGATGAAGCCGGACAACATTAGGTCACGGATAGGTAGTCGCACTAATCTGTTATCTTGACTCGAGAATAAGGAGAGCAAACTTTAGCTATATCCCAATTATATATCATTACTTAAGTCATAGTAACGCATCTCTAAACATAAACTTCCGCAGGTGCTTTTAAAGTCTTATCATAAATTCATAGTAAGTGTGACTATCATAGACGACACTTCCTCGTTTCACGACTATTGAGACGGTTGCTACTCCCCACGAACAGTCTAAAAGAAACTGTTCCTTTGCTGGATCATATTGTACTCCGATCCATTGTTCAATCCCAGCCACGAATTTTTTACATGATTGAATCGCAAACCACCCACAATCCAATACAATGCGATCGCCAGAAAAAAAAACCCCAAAACCGAAAACCACCGGAATCATTTGTTCATTACAGTTCCAATCTTCGATCTCTAAAAATCATAAAACCCTAAAAAAAAAAAACACAAGCGAAATCAAAATCCACGAAAACACGCCACGATCCACATCAAGATCAGCCCTCCCTTGAATCCACATCGAATCCAACACTATCAACGAACTAAGGAGAGCGTTTACCGCGATCAGATCGAGCATCCATCCCCGGAATCGCATCGTCGCCGTTATTCAAACCTCTTGGAACTCAGCATTAGAAACCCCCTTTGGTCTTCCTACTCGTCGACCGAATCAACCTCTTCCAAAACCCACCACTCTTCCTCCCTTTCCTTCCATCTCCAACTCCTCCCAACTCAGCCTTCCCCGCTTCGCAGCTCACCGATCTACTCTTCCTCAACCCCCCTCCTCCGCCGCCGCCGCCACCACCACCACCAAAATTCACCACAAACCCAACCACTGCAGCAGCATCACCAGTGTTCGGTTTCTTGGGAGTCAAGGAGGGGGAGAAGCCGGGGGAGGAGGAGATGGAGGAGGAGGAGTGGAAGACGAGGGAGGAAGTGAAGTCGAGCCCAGGTGGGGTCAGGTTTGCGAGTTTTTCTTTAAGGCAGGTGGAGCAGATTCCGGCGTGGTTGTCTGGGTTTGGGTGCTTGCCGCAGTGGGAATCGGTGTCGGGTCCTGCCATTGATGGATCGAGGAGAGTGAGAATGGATCGGTTGAAGATGAGAGAGTTGGGGTTTGGGTGGAATTTGGAGAGGACAGAGTATTTGAGAGTCGTCGTCGTGGGAAGGAGAAATGCGGTTGATTTTTGGAGTACTACAGAGGAAACAGGGGCTTAAACAATGCTAGTTGCTCGGATTCCACAAATATCGAGTAGGCCCAGCGACGGCTTGGTTTTTAGCCAAAACCGCGCCGAACGAACTGTATTTGGAATCGAACGAATGAGTGTGTGTTTGACATTATTTTATTTTTTATTTTACTAATTGATGAACAATGTAATTTAGTGTTTTTTTTAAACGGATAAAACAGACATATAAAAAAAGTTTTTTTTTTTTTTTTTTTGTAAAACCGAGCGATCATGTTACATGAAACAGAACATGTATTTTGTTTTGAATAGAAATAAAGCGTTTGAACAAAATGTATTCTCAAGTGTATTGCTTCTTTTTTTAAACTGAATGCTCGGGAAAATTATATATTTTTGATTTTTTTTACGTGTATAATTTTAGAAATTTTTTCAAGTTTTTTTGGTAAATGTTTTTTTTATTTAATATAAACAACGAATGATTATACCTTATAGTATTCATTATTCATTAAACCATATCTAATCACAACGATCTTTATATCATGTAAGAATTTTATTTTATTTATAAACTGAGGCTTATAACGGTCTTTTATATTGGAATAGATATAATTAATTATAATTGAGTTAATTTACATATTTAATTCATTATGATCTCCAATCGTACAACCTACGGGGCAATGTTCTACTTAAGTGGGATTATTTGTCTTTAGATTGATTCTCTTGGGGTGACTTGGGGTGTGTATGGTATGGGACGATTAGTTCTTAACTGCTTTTTGTCCCGTCTTAATATTTTGGGTTACTAAAAAATCTGATCTCATACTGTCCTAAATTTTCGGCTCGGTACTTCAGTTTTTTTCTAATTAGAATTTCGTTTATTTCGATACAATCCTTTTGCATCAGGGTTGATACATAAAACTTAGCTAGCAATAGAATCTGCGCATCTCTATGCACTTGTATCATGCCATTGAGACTCTTGGAGAGGAAAACCACTGAGTTGAGTTGGATTCTCTAGACATCGTTGCATTTCTCATCCTCGGTAGGAGACATAGACCAGGACAAGGCCATCCGCACTGATGCATCATGTAGCTATTTTTTCCATTCTGTGTTTTGGCATCGCCACAGGTTTCTTGTTCACTGAGGAACTTTTTGTTTTAGCACCTAAAACAATCTTCAGTTTGTTTGGATGGATGGTCGAAGAAATATGACAAAGGATCGAATATATTGTCTCAGTTGTTTCGAAATCTTCAGAATGAAGGCGCGGAACAGCAGAGGGTATACACTCTAGCAAGTTGTTTTACCCATTTTGGTTCGGTCCGGGACAGTCGGGATCGTTCTTGAAATTTTCGTCGGTTTCATAACTTACATAATTATTATTGATATTTCATAACAAATTTATAAAAAATTATATTTAATCATAATTATATATATACATATCAAATTTTATATTCATATATAAATACGATCAAAAGACTGCATTTTGAGTGGGAGAGATTAAAAAAAAATGACAAGTCGAAGAGACATGTCTTCTGAATTCTGATTCCCGATCATAGCCCTCTCTCCTACTCAGCACATACTTTTTCTAAACATTTTCCTCCTCACCTGCCAATGGCAATATGCCATCACCAAGACAACTGTTCTTGTTGATAGGAACACTACAAACAATATACATATACCAGCAGTGATAAGTTATGTTAGTATAATATGTTCATTTTGATTAAAAAAATGCACCAACAACGATCAAAATATTTTTTTCATTGGCAAAATCTGGACGTGATTACAATACATATTTATCAAAGGACTTTTGAGCTAAAATTGACTTGAATTGATTGATCTTTTTGTAATTCTTATGATTCTATAGTCACCATGCATGCTGCAACATGACTATAATTGTTTAATTAAATCTTGAAGGGTTTAATTTAAAATCAATTAATATCAAATAAAGTGATATAAGATATATATATATATAATTTGTGTATATTCTCAATCCGTCTCATATGCATGACTTTTTTTTGGGATTTAAAACACGGACATTAATTTGATTGACTCGGAGTTTTGGATCGTTGAGCCTAATGGGTCTCAATATCATGTTAAATCTTTGAGATTACAATTTAAGTGACAACGGATGAAATCACTGAAAATTTATATATAGAATATTTGTTTTTTTTGCCATACCTAATGTGATATTATATTCTCAACATTTTCTTACAAAGAATTCAAAGACCTGCTTCCAAATTTGGCTAAAAAATGAGACTTCATTGAGTAATAATGCTAATGGTATAAATTTTTGTTTGCATATAAAAAGATAAGAAAAAAATTTATGTACGTCATTCTGTCTAATAAGGATATCACCATACATCTTGCACTTTGATGATATTATGTCGATCCGTTCATTTTGTTACTTTTCTATATGAAAAGTACGTTTTTAATAATATATCATTAATCTCATAAAATATGTGTTGAAATATCAAAGATTATGCATTGAATTTATTAAGGAAGACCGTTACTGATTTGTCACACACTATAGTGAATGAAGAGCTCAAGCTCGCATGTTAATCACCGTTGCCAGGGCATTTTTTATGCTCTGTTTCAGACATTTTTTTCTCTCCATTTCACATCACTGCCTTCATTTTACCGCAGGATAATCAGAGCCCTTGAGTGGCCACACTTTGCCCCATTTCAGCTTATTTTCATAACAATGAATATTCATAGGATCATATCATGTTTCTCATGAATCCACAAAACTTGTGACTGAAATATTATTTCTCATGCTACCATATCCATAGATCTGGGCTGTACCACTGAAGTGAGGGAGCCTGTTCATCAGAGAAGATATTGCAAGCCTCTTCACCATCATAGAAATTCTGCTCTTCAATCTTCACAAACTGAGGCTGATACACTATCTGGGCACTTGCAACAGCGTCGTCTACGGCGTCATTGTCGGGGAACTTCAGGCAGGTGTTGAATCTGAATGAGTTTGACGTTGGTGAGGATGAGATAAAGGGCTGTTGATTCTGAAGTGCTCCTGATGAAGAGTTTCTCGCGTTCGGGCTATTGGTCTCGTTGAGGATCGCGCTTGAATCGCTGTCCGTGGGACCTTCTCTGAAATCGACAAAGATTGAGGTGTTTCGGTTCTTGAAGGATTTGTGGGTTGGTGCGGATGCCGCAAGAGAAGCTACAAGAGATGCTGCTGCATTGGGTTCTCGCTGGATCCTGTGATCCGATTCGGTGATCAATGTGGGGTCCTGTTTGATCGATAAGTTGCTTTCTGTGTTCTCTTCATCGAGATTGGATTTCAAGAAGCGTATCTGCAATCAATTGCAACTTCACATTTGTGAGAAAATGTCATTTAAAACACTATCAACTGTAATTTGAAAACACTCTCTCGTCTGTTAAATTAGAAATGCTACAAGAAAATTGTAAATTCTAAGAAAAACAGTTTCCAAATTCCAATCAGCTGTTCGAAAGTGATCAAAATTTGAAGCAAAGTGAGGATTTCATGGTCATCACCTGTTTGCGAAGAGCATCATTATCCTGTTGAAGTGACTCAAAATTATGCTTAAGAGCATCAAAACTAGCCTTGAGAAGACCATAATCCCACTCCAGTTGCTTGGTTTTCCATCTAGCTCTCCTGTTCTGGAACCAAACAGCAACCTGCCTAGGCTGCAACCCAAGTTCTTGAGCCAGCTTCACCTTTCTATCCGGCTCAAGCTTCTTTTCGACCTCGAAACTCTTTTCCAATGCCTTCACTTGGTTGACACTCAGCCTTCACTGCTTCTCGCCAATGACATGTCCGAACTCTTCCAGGCAGCCGCGGTCTTCGTCAAGTCCATCCAACATGGACTGGAGCTCAGAACTATACATATGGTTGCTCCTTGGGCTTTTCTCCTCTGCACAATTGAACCATAACCAGAACCAGAACCAGTCAGAACACAGACTAATGAGACCGTTCTAGGAGCAGCAGAAGCAACAACAACAACCTAGGTCATCTCGTCATGGATAGGGTTTAGGAGGACGAGATATGCATAATCTCACAATTACTATAACAACAAAGGGGCTGTTTGGTATTGCTGTCATTACTGATACGAAACAGGGCCTTAGAAAACGATAATCAAATTTACAGATCACTATTGAAACAACCTGTAGCTGAACTCATGGGAATGAAGGCAGCCATGGAATCCGAGCCGCCATGACTTTTCATCGCGTGAAAACAAGAAACGAATAATCAACAATAAGATCGATCCCCTTTAGCTCTTTTTTTTTTTTTTTTTTTTGAGGATTCAAAGAGTTGTCACAGTGGTCACAGAGAAGAAGAAGCAGCAGCTCATTTACATGGGAGACAAAGATCAAGAGACGATGATCCCATGCACAACAACACAAGACCAACTTGTCGGGCATTGGTGAACACAAACACAATCACTGGAATCGTACAACCAGCAATTCCCTCTCTTTCCCTCGTCATCTCCTCCTCCTCCTAGCTCTATCCTCCCCATGTAAGAAAATAAAAAAAGAACAAAACCCCACTGCACCACAGTGGCTCCAATTCTTGCAAGTTATATCAATGTCAATGGAGTTTCTACATCTACATGATCATATATTTCAGCAACAGAGAAAGGAGAGGGATATGGACAAGAACATATATGAGAAAAAATATACCAATGAGAATCAGCCAATGCTGATTTCTCCTATAAATAAACCAAACCAGGGTTAGATGTCGAGGTTAGATCTTGACTTGGGTTAAGGGAACCACTGGTTTCCTGACATGAAATGCACACCGAATCGGAATTCAACATAAATGAGAAGTCATGTGACTGGAACTGTCTGTAGCCGGTGGGATTCCTCTTCTGCCTCACCCTGGTTTTCTTGCCAGAGATTTTTGGGATATGAATAAAGATATAAACCAAAACACTATCCGTATAATCCTATCAAATGTAAAATATGTGGAAAAAAAATATTACAATCTTATGCTTGTTATATATTTCTTTCGTTTCACAAAGTATGTAACATATATGTATTTTGTATTATTCTATATATATGAATATAAATCTCGTTTTCATATCGAATATCGTCTTATCTTCTGGCAATATATATTAAGTTGAAGTACGTAACTCACACAACCATTGATGTTTCATGATAAATTTATAAAAAAAAAACTATGTTTGATCGTGATTATACGCATGTCAAATTTTGTATCGATACACGTGTCCGATCAGAAGGTTGTATTCTTTATGAGACGGAGGTAATATTTATAACAATAATAATGTTTTCCAATGTTCTCACAAGATGACAATCTATGACCACATGTTAACAAAAGGATGCTTATTAATGAACTAAACTCTCTTGACGTTGTAAACAAAGAAATGAAGAGTGGGAAAAGAAAACAATGAGAAAAAAGTTGTGGAAAGATGGAAAGATTTGTAGGGATGGAAAAGGAAGGAGATTTACAGCTGGGAAATGTGTAGTAGGGTGGGTGATCACCTTTGCTTTTGGTGTCTGAAAGATTTTGGATGCGTCTGCATATACTTGCTGCAACTACTGCATGGTGAGATTTGGTTAAGCACTGTAAATTCAAGTATATGAATGTTTAAAAAAAAAGCAGTAGTGAACACTGTCACATTTCTTCTCCAAAATTCTCTATCACAGATAGAGATAGCAGTATCGAGCGAGAAAATATCGTAAAAATTGCAATGAGAACACTTTCACCCATAAGACATTGATATTTGTCCACAATGTGCCATCATAGAAAGAGGGGAAAAAAGACATTGATATTATTCTTTTGTCATCTTCGTTTTCAAAGGTTGATTCGTATATCTAGAGTCATAACACATTGGAGTAGTAATTCGACATCCTCTATCAAGCTTTCAGTTTTCGAGGAATGGTTCATAAATGAGAGATAAGCCGATGAGCCACAATCGCCCTTGTAACGGGATGACATTAGCCGATATCAGTAGATAAAATGGCTGTTCTTAAAGCGTGACCTTTTTCTCAAGTTCAGTGCAAGAAAGAGTTCTCTGCTCTCCTATGATATAAAAGGCACAGAACTTCACTTCTTAATCAAAATGAAGATAATAATCCATAGTGAAGGAGATCTATAATTAGTCTTCTGTACAATCCGTCCCTCTCAAGAGTCAAGACTAGATTAGAAGCTTAATTGGATGAAAGGTCGAGAAAAGTATTCATAACCTTTTGCGACAAAGAAATTAGACGTAACTCATTAACTTTCCCGATTTTGTCAGAAAGGATTTGCCCTCCAAGAAAACGTGGTCAGTGTTTAACTATAGACGATAACGGTTGAGCCTGCTACACACTCACTCAAGGGAAAGCTGCTTAGAAACTTTTCCTTCCTTTATGTCAAGAGAATACGAAATCCTTTTAATCTTGATGACAAATGGCTCCTTCGTGCATGGTTTCCCTGCATTCCGAACATCATTGCTTGAAAGAGCTTTCCTTCTCTCCGATGTAGGAGTCATTTCGATCTGTCGATGCACATACCAAGCAGTGTCAGGAACATCGACAGGTAGATTCTTCCTAATAATCAAGCAAACAACGAGTACATAGCCTGCACGAAAAGGATTATGAACCATAGCACGAGCATATATGTCGACATTGATAACATCTCTTTTCTATCTGCTTCAAAATTCAATTAAAAAGCGCAACTTATGACCAAGAAAAATAGCAAACACAGCATCTGATCAAGCAAACAGAACATCAGAAATTCAGCACATGGTTAAGTAAACACTGTTTTATACTTTTATCAGGGGCAAGTAGTACGAAAGTCAGCTAGCATAAACCCAATGAAATCCTGACTGCTTCCCAACCTAATTTTTCAATTAGCCCGACGCCAAGAAAGCAGATATCCTGCGCTAAGCCATATCATCCATACAACTAGCTACAGTACATGGAGCGGAACAGAATTTTGCAGCTAGCAAAGTTCAGGATCATCTCTAGCAACAAGGGAATCAAAAGTTCGGGAGGGACTACGATCATCCCTAAGAAACTTCTTCGAAAATATCGTCTACAGTCAATTCCGAACGACATGTCCCAACCTCAATACCAAACAGCACAAAAAGAGGTCACACTCATATATCATATTTCCCTAACCTGTGCATAACAAGTGTGGACTTGGTTAGTTTCTATACTCTATGATGAGTCCTTCATCTGAATTCAGTTAGCAATCCCACAAGAGACTAAAAGGGATAAGCCTAACAATCGACAGGTTCAAACAGTGTCAGTTGTCAAAGAAAAGATCCACTGGTTTTTTCGGTGCCACACAAAGGGAGCTATTAGCTATTAACATTAGTTACTGTCAAGGCCAATTTCAGTTTCCGTAAGCAAGTCCTAGATGGATGACCTGAAACCAATGTTTCAAAAGTGATAAGACGAAAGGTCCGGTTGCAAATACATCAGAAGTCGATATCAGCTTCCTTCGCTTTAGTGCGTGATAAAGATATCTTCCTTTTTTTATGTTGCACAACTTATAGCCTCATTTTTATAACTGCACCCTGCACATGGCATGGCTTATCTAGGTGCTCATTTTCATGGTGAAAGTGTGTGACCACAACCAGGAAATATACAGATAATTCAAGCAAATCAATATATTTTTCAAAGGAAACTAAACCAAAGTAAAGTATGATTAGGTGAGGTGCTTTGTAGACCTTATAGAGTATAGACAGCATATTGGTAAGCAACTTCACTTATATCCTTTTCCGGATTCTTTTTTCCGGAGTATTTCTGTTAGTGATGTCCAAAGGCTTAAGTTTAAAAGCAAAAGGGGTAGAATCTTTGCTTGTTACTTTTAGCTTTTGTCCCCTTTTACGTGTGCGCGACAAAATCTTGTGTTCAAATAACCACGACATGGCTTACGTGGCTTCACAAACAACATGATACAAGATAGAGGATTATGACATCATACGGGCAGATACTCGCCCTCATCAGATGAAATAATGATTTTATTTATTTATTTATTTATTTTGCTTGTGGCCGTTGCATCAATGCCCTGTACTTGATAGTTGTAGATATGCATGTACTATTAGGATGAGACAGAATGGACACAAGCTAAGTTGTATAAACAGACAGCAATTTCCAAAAATAAAAAGTCGTTCCTCCATTTCAGTAATAAACAAGAGGCGACTTGCTAACCAACAGGAACCTAGAGACTAAAAGGATCTGCCAAAACACCGCACAGCCCCCGGGTTTCCAGTTTTGTTATGAGAAATGAAGAGGCAGTTCAGGAAGAGAAAAAAGTTTGCACAATATGAAACATGCTCACCATAATGTCCTTTGCGATTATTTGAAGAGCTTGTACCTATTTATTTCTTTATTATAAATGTGATGTGGCCTAATCTTCTTTTATGCAGAAATTGTACCGTTGTAGGTATGAGATCACTAGTGAGGTGGTAGCTGGTTGAAGAGCGAAGATGATTGATTGGGTAAAGGACGATGTGTACACGCTTAGGGGCTATTTTGCTGAAGGCAAGAGGGTGGGATGGGTCGATGATGACAATATGGCCGCATTAAAGGCCAAGCGGAACATCCCAAGTTTAAAACCCTATCGAAGCATGCTCAAGGAAACAGAAACAAAGAAGAGGCACATCACACTTAGGGATCGGTGTCGACCATTCATGTGACCAAAAAATATGATAAATAACTTGTTTGATAAATTAATTAATTTATAGTTATCTCTAAACTATTTAGTTTAAAATGATTCAGATTGTTATCTTTAAATTTTTTTCAGCATGGTTCTGTATTGGATGACTTCCCATCCCGTCCCAAGTTTTCTGGTAACTAGATTTTTAAGTCTAGTTCCGTTCCAATTTTCTCATACAGATATTGCAATATTTTTGGTACAAAAATTTTGGTATCCTCGATAAATCTGGTAGTGATACCAAATTTTGAAATACACGTCACATTAGTAACAACAATGTATATTAGAGTTAGATAGCTGTTAGATAACATTGGATGAAAATCGCTAATAGATTATTTAACAAGATTTTAGCTTTTAAGTGTCTCAAAAGCCTTAACATAAAGGATTATAGCAAGTAGTGCAAACAACAACAAACAACATCAACAAAAATAACGTTACATAGAACACCAACATGGGACACCAAACTCCAATTAACATATCATTGGGTTTATGTGTGATCTAATTATGTTTTTGTGTGACTCTATTGGGACACCAAACTCCAATTAACATATCCCTAGGTAACTATTAAATAATGGAACTCTATTGAGCATTCCAACCCCTTTATATATTTTTAGTTAGCTAATGAAAGAGTAACAATAAGGAAATATAGGGTGTGTGGCATGCCATTGGGTGTGGCAAGGGAAAATTTAAAGTGCATCCAGGGGTAGTAACTGAGTCTTGAAAATGTAACAGTTGTAGTGGGTTGAATGTAACAATTATGAAAGGAAATTATTGTAATATATTGTAACGATTTGATATTTTTTATGTTATAAATTTTTTTAAAGGAAAAACGTTATATTTATTTTGGGACATCACAAAAAGACAAATGTTGTACTATTTATGAGATAAATAGAGTAATATAAAAGGAAAACATCTAATCAAATATTTTAATACAATCCTCGAATATGTTTTGAAATTATACTGAATTATAAGCAAAATTTATGTCAATTTTTTCAAAAAAAATCATGTCATGTTTCAAATTCACAACTACGAAGTTTACCCACTATTTTTTGAAAACAAAAAAAAAATCTTAAACCCCGCTTTGAAGGCGTCCCGAGGTGTGACCTAAAGCGCCTTGGACGACGCTTAGAAGTCCAATGCAACATCAAGGCGTTCCTCTTGCTCCAAAAGTTAAGACGAACAAGAATTTTAGTGCATGGATGCCTAGGCTTTGTCTAGATGACGTCTTGACGACTATGAATAGTACACACAATCTCTAACAGTACCGCCATAATCCGTCCCAGGACCGTTGTTGAAGTTGGCATCAATTTCTTGACGCACTGTTTGGTGAGTTTTTTGAATAATTACAACAAAATACATATTGTTGTAAAACAACACACACATTCAACAATGATGTAATACCACATAATACAGTACAGAGACAAGCTCCATCTCGAAAGCTGATTTTCTCCACATATCAATACAAAATGCCTCGTATAATTTTTGACGAGGTAGTGTGTGATAAGAGATAACACGCTGTCACTACAATGACATCGATCTTCAAATCCTCTTTACGAAACCTTCAAAGTCCTCATTGATACACGAATCACTTAAAGACGTCTCACGATCACTTCTATCGTAATCTCATCTATTAATTTAAAAAACCTCTTTCTGTTTCTCCATGATCGATGTGGGTAAACCTGCTCATACATATCCTCAATATCAACACCCTTAGCAATACGAATCCAACGAAATTGGGGAAACAATCACGTACAATCCAAACAATCGCGTATAACCCAAGAACAAAAAGTCAAACAAAAAAATGAAAAATCAAAAAACACAATATTTAACATGAAAAAAAAAACAAATCGAGAAAAACCATGGTCGTTAGAAATTCACTATTTTTGACGTGTTTTCAGAGACACAAAATGCATCACAATGTATGTCGTCATCCTAATTTATAGATCTAAGATTAAAATAAGTAAAAAGATATTAACCTAAAATAATATCTTCCAAAAAATATTATTAGATCTAAACAATGCAATAACTTTAATAATAAGATATCTCTATCCAAATAATTCATGCTCCACATCTAACAACCCTAACAACCGACAATCATAATCTCCTTGAGGACTCCATCGAAAACCCATCTTGATTTTCTCCATCATGGATAACAAGCACAATGTTATGAGGATGACGCAGAGGACGAGATGATTGTGGTTATTGAGGTGTTACGATGATGGTGGTTGAGGGGAAAAGATGACAACGATGGTGAGATTGTGGGAGAAGTTTAGGACTTTGTAATATCTAAAACATAGAAAAGGGGTAAAAGTGGGAAGGAGATTATTAAAAAGAAAAACCAATTGGTAAATTTGGGAAGTGAAGCTGAGTTTACATCAGCCAACTCGCGCTGCAACAAACCGAAATGGCTACAGATATATTTATTTATTTATTTATTCAAATCCTTGGCTTTGTTCCCCGATCAAATTAGTCGACGACTACGTGTGACCAAAATTTGATTCCTCTTCTCAATTCCCTCATCACATCCATCTTTATCTAGCAAGCCCCAATCATTTCAGAATTATCCTATATGTGCATAAGGAAACGATAAGCACCATTATTATGTGCATAGAATATTTACTAAATTTTGAGATCTATTTTTACTTATTTAGATTTTGGTATTTCTACCTTAATTAAGCACCTTCATATTTTGAGGTTTTTATAGAAAGATTTATAGTCTGTTTATAACTCGTGAGGAGTTTTATCTCTAATTTAATATGGAATTTTATTAAATATATGATTACCAGAGAGTATTGCTTTCTCCACAAATTTTGGGATAAACCAGAACTTATTAACATGACATTCATCATCTTTTTCAAGATACGATTCTTACATTCAATAATATCATTCGATTGTGATGAATAAGGGACTGTCGTTTGATGAATAATGCCTACCTCATTGAAGAATTTATCAAAAAAAACGTGATATTCTTCTCTTTTATCACTACGAATATTTTTTATTTGTTTGCCAAGTTGATTCTCAACTTCAATCTTGTACTGCTTGAATGCTTCAAGATCTTTATCTTTACTTCGTTGTAGATCTTGTTAGTTGTAGATAAATAATGAACATATGTAAAATAAGGTAGAAACAAGTTTGTTAGATATCATCCATAAGAAATATCAGCCTACGTATCTTTGATAAAAAAAAAATCCTTACGAGATAAGATTATCTCTCTACCATGTAAAAACCCTATAAATATTGGGGATCAAAGCATAAATTCCTATTTCATAAACACACACAATATCCAATACAAAATTCTTATAGTGTACTCTACATATTATTAACATGATTCTAAGGATTTTCCAACCTATATTGGATAACAAATGTATTGTTTGTATACCCCTTGATGTTTATACATTGATACCTTTACCATTATTGCACATGATTTTTGTTTTTTGTTTTTTTTTTCACATAATTTTTGTAAGTAACAGTTCATTGACACATAAAAGTGTCTATTAGCTTCTTTTCTTTTTCTTTTTTATAAGTTAGGAGGATCACATAAGAATATCAAAATAAAATAAATAAAATAAATACTCCATTTGTTTCCATTTATATATCGTTCAAACCAAAACACATAAATTTAAAAATATTAATTATATAACACATAAATTTAAAAATCTTAATTATATATATATATATATTAATGATGAAATTTCATTTTTATTCTTATCAATTTTTTGAAATTTCTGTTAGCGCACCGATAAATTGAACGAATAAAAGAAATACAATGAATTCATGAATGAAATGGACATAATTTTAATTATCACTTAGATTATCTTTCACGATGTATTTTTTGAAATTTAATTCAACGCAAACACTGATAAATTGAAACAAGAGGAGTAGTAGCAAAATCTAGATTACCTGAAAAATAACGATGTTGATGAGATCAAGCACTCCAACGATTTCTCAGTAGACTGTAAAATTACTGCCTACGTATCTCCGCCTTCATCCATGAAGCTCAGCTGCTCCGCCGCCGTCTCCCGTTCACCGCCGCGGTACGTCTTACCCTCTAATATCTCCTTCGATAAACGCCGATTTGTGTAATCTGATCATGTTCTTAATGTTTTAATCCGTTGGGTTTTGTCTCGCCTCTGATTCTGTCATTTATATTGTGCTGTCAGTTTGAGTGATTTGTTGCATTTATTGGTGGCTGAGGGTAATGGTTGATTGATTCGATAAACCCTAGCGAACATAATCGAAGGTAAAATTGGTAGCATTTTAGGGAGTTTTGTCAGAAAGTGTTTGTCCATTTTGGATAGGGTTTCTTGTGTTGGTTCATCAAGTGATTGTTATCTAGATTAGTCAAGATAAGCTTGTAATATGTTTAGGCTGATTTTCTCCAACCGAAAGCAGACAATATGCTGACATGATTATGAGCTTGTATATAGATAGGGTTCTTCAGGATCAACCTAGGGGGAGGCAAGGTGTTGGATAATAATATTATTGCGAGATCAATTTGTCGAGATGCAATTAATTTCATCCAAGGCAATGTTAGCCCGCCCCAATCGAATAATATATTGGCATGGAGTGTGTGCTGCACAAGTCGTACCTTGACTTGGTCCTAGCCCCAAGTCTCTTGTTGCTAGGGTAATGTAATAGCCCTGATTGAAGCCTAAAAAGTACTTAGTACTGAGCATGTCAACGAGTAGAAGTTTTTTATGAAAGTCGATCTTGCTTGTGAAAATGAGGGAACGAAGTCCTTTCTAGATACATATTTCGCAGCAATGCAAGTCCAAGTCGTTATTCATTTCTAACAGATTGGTTGCTTTTTAGAAGTTTCTTGAATAAGCATGGAAATTCAGTTTCATGCTCAACGTGATCCTATTCAATTGTAGCTGGAATCCAGGAATTGGTACATTTGTGGTTGGGTGGGTTGTTCCATTCTTCCTCCTTTGCATAGGGCTTTTTAGTGGCTATGGCCTGCTAGAACGTATACGCTTGGAGCTATTGGATTAATAAGAATTATCTCGGAATCAAGCTGGAATTCTTTGTCATAGGACTGGTCATGTGCTGCTGCCCTTTGGCATGACCCTATTCTGCATCTTAACTTATTCTTTGCCATGTTACTCCTTTTCCAGAGCTATTACCTACCTCTCTACAAATCAAACTGAATATCTACCGATATGGTTTTTATTGTCGAACACTTATCTTCCAATGATTTAGAAGTCCTGTACAATGATCTTGGTTCTGGTGCTGGAAAACACCTTTTCTTTTGAGTTTCGCCTTGCTGCATAAAAATTCGACTCCATTCGTCCTCAACTCCCCCCATGAAACTCCAATTTATATTTTGTGGTATAAACTAGCCAAAAGTTAGCTGCATTACATCCTGCCGATGCATGTTTCTGGGGTAAATCACGTAACATTGAAACTTGGGCCACTTTCTGTTCTCCAAATAATATGTGAATTTAATGTGTTTGAAGGTGCCTTTTGTTTTTTTAAAAAATATTGAGAATGCTTTTGTATTTTAGTCATTGCAGATGAGATATTAGATCTTTGCATCTTTTGCTGGTCCTTTCTTCTATGTGTGGATAACCTTCTCTTAATCATCTCAGGGTGCATTATAGCTTACCTTTTCGGACTCTACTTGAAACAAATTGCCGTCCAAGATTTATCTCTCCCACCTGGTGCAGAACGTTGTACTCTGGTTCCAAGCTTGATGTATCCCTGCTGAAATCAGGGAAAGGAGACCTTCTCTCTCGCTCGAATGGGGATACAGTGCCCAAACAAGGGATCTTTATCAATGAACAGAGACGACAAACAAATGGAAGTGAGATACAACCAAGGCGCGTAGTTACCTCAGCAATTCCGCGAACAAACAGCGGTTTCAGATCAGATCATGATGATTTCGATCTGGATCACCCGACAGAAGGGTTTGCATCCATTCCAGATGCCATCGAAGATATACGAAAGGGAAAGGTTTAAGTTGCAATTATATTTATAGGTTCTCGCCTATATGTTTAAATTTTCATTGGCTCGTTTTCTTACTGATCTTTTGTGTTTGCAGTTTGTCATAGTAGTGGATGATGAAGATAGAGAAAATGAAGGGGATCTGATAATGGCAGCCTCTCTTGTGACCCAAGAAGCCATGGCCTTTATTGTGAGGCATGGAACTGGCATAGTTTGTGTTAGCATGAAAGAAGAGGACTTGGAAAGGCTTCAGCTTCCGTTAATGGTAAACGACAATGAGAACGAGGAGAAACTTCGAACAGCCTTCACCGTGACTGTGGTATGCAAGCGCATCTGACATGATTCTATGCTTTTATTTCCAGCCGTATGGGTGTAATCAAGTATGATAATCACTGTGGTTGGTTCTGCATGTTTTTTAAATTCCTGAATGTTCTAGATAAGCATATGGTCACTTGAATTGTTGCATTCATGCTCCGAAAGTCAAAGGACTTCGAGGAGTTTCTCTTGGGTACACTTTAAAGCAATGTATGTGATTTGCTTTAGGTGGTTGGAGATTTAGAGCAAAGAAATGTCCCTTGCTGCTTTTCTTCTGGCTGAAAAATTGGTTTTCCATGTGCATTTCAGTTGTTTTGTTTGTTGGCAACAGTTAAACAGTTAAATATTTTTATTCTGAATATATTACGGATAATGGGATTCCAAATATATGGGCGCACCATCTAGATGTTCTACTAGGATACTGAGAAAGTAGGATGGAAATTAATTATATTTTTTTGGGTGCTAACATTATGTTTATTGTGACTTTATATGTTTCTTGTCCAATTATTCCTACTCCTCTGACCTGGATGTATGCTTACAGGATGCAAAATGTGGTACTACAACCGGTGTATCAGCTAAGGATAGGGCAACCACAATTTTGGCTCTTGCTTCAAGAAATTCTAAACCTGAAGATTTTAATCGTCCTGGTCATATTTTTCCATTGAAGTACAGGGAGGGTGGTGTACTGAAAAGAGCTGGGCATACAGAAGCTTCTATAGATCTTGCTGTCTTGGCTGGACTTGAACCCGCAGCAGTGTTATGCGAAGTAGTTGATGATGATGGTTCCATGGCCAGGTTGCCAATGCTACGTAATTTTGCTCAAGAAAAGGATCTAAAAATCATATCCATCGCCGATCTAATAAGGTATTTCCTATTCTTGAACATTGCTGCATTCACTGTAGGACCTAAGGGCTAACATTCAACTGTGGGAGTAATTGTATCTTTCGAAGCCTGGAGACTGGATTACTTTTTTCTTTTTTTTTTTGTCATGTTAGACAGTTAGAGCTAGTGTGAGACATGGAGGCAGTTAGACACGTAGACCATGTAAACAACTTGAAACAGGCAACTAAATGTGGCAGCATTAATCTCCTGCATAGTGAGAAGTTCACTCTTCCCAGCTACTTGCACCGGGGAATTATCTATATTGTCAATCCTTGTAAAACCTGAGGGATTTGATAGCTGGTGCCATTGCTGTTGCAGTTGCAGTGTGGATGAGATTCATTTAGCCTTTATGCTTTATACTGATTGTTTTCTGGTTGAACTGGGAAAAAAAAATAATGATGGAAGTTAGTACTCTGCCAATTTGAAAATGACTTTGCCAATCAGCATGGACAATTTTAATATTTTCCAATAATTAGATACGAGCAACAGGATTTTTGTTTTCATAAGACTACTGCTTTGGAAAAGAAAATGGCATGAAATTCCAACTTATCCTACATTTTCTAGTTGTTAGATACAGCGGCTTTGAGCCTGTTCTGGTCTTGAATGCAGTGGCATTGATGATAATTCAGGCTCTATCCCGTCTATTGCTTAGTGCAGTACATTTTTCAACCTCTTAGAGCTGTTTAGGGTAATGCAGTTCTCCTATTTTGACGCTTATATCTTGGTGGAAGTTCATTGACAGGTATAGGCGGAAAAGAGATAAACTGGTGGAGCTATCTGCTTCCGCACCAATTCCAACAATGTGGGGACCTTTCAATTCCTACTGCTTCAAGTCAGTGCTAGATGGTATCGAGCATATTGCCATGGTCAAGGTATGTTAATAAGCAATCCCTATGACTATATATGTTCTCAAGGGCTATGTCGCAACCTTAATTTTTGGATGTGAACAAAATCATGTGGTCTACTTATACACTGCAAGGAAAACCTTGATTGATACTGTTGATTATTGCCCTTGTGGTCATCTGTAATCAGATGCAAGCTCCTTGACGGTCGTGCACCACCGTATAATCTTTCTACATGAACAGGGCGAAATCGGTGATGGCCTAGATGTCCTGGTGAGAGTGCACTCTGAGTGCCTAACTGGGGACATTTTCGGATCCGCAAGATGCGACTGTGGAAAGCAGCTAGCACTTGCAATGCAACAAATTGAGAAGGCTGGCAAGGGCATTCTGGTGTATCTTCGTGGGCATGAAGGGAGGGGAATTGGTCTAGGCCACAAGCTCCGTGCTTACAACCTACAGGATGATGGGCGTGACACTGTTGAAGCCAATGAGGAGCTGGGGCTTCCTATTGATTCCAGAGAGTACGGCATTGGCGCTCAGGTATCATTTCCAGCTATCAGTGACACTTGCATCTTTCATTCACTGTTTACTGCACTTGATCCAGTTATCTTAGTTTTGCTTTAACTTGTCGATCTATTTCTCTCTGTCTCTTCTCGTGATAACTACTTTTATGTTACTTACTCTTTTCTATCCAAATTAAGTAGAAGTTTTGAGTTGTGTTCGACTTTAAGATGTGATTAGATTGAAAGTGGAATATTACCTCTATTGTCTTCAAGTGCTCGTTGTTGGCATATATGAAGCCTCCTTCAACATTTCCATGCTTGTTATGGGCGATGGACATCATCTCTTTATGATGAAAATGAGCAAAGTCCACCCTCTCATCTTTTTGTATCCCTTTTGGCGAGTAGATATGTGATCCATGAAAGTAATGCGTCATCTCCTGTTGCATTTGTTACATTAAACCCGTAGCAATTACCATTTGCCGTTTTGAATACCTTCAAGGTAGACCAACAAGCATATAAATTAATTAGTCCAACCAAGGAGGTCTTTGCTTTCCTTGGACTCAAGTCTTGACCACCAAAATGTGCAAGATGGACATGATAGTCGAAAGGTTGAACTTGGCGATGAAACTTCAAAGTGGACCCTCCCCTATTGGTTGCATATTGGCTTCATAAAGAAAAGTGAAGGTTCAAGATTAAGTTGGTGTCCCTCTCGAATGGCTTGTTCTTTCTGTCCCTTGGACCGTACTTGAGAGTTTCCTAGCTCATACAACTCACCTGTCGATTCAATATTTCTACATATAAATGACCCTCGCACAACTCCCTGAGTCATGCTGGAAGATAGAATTCATCATGAAACTTGGGATAGTTAAAGTTCGTTGAAGTTGTGACCCTTGCGGATCTTTGACTTGTAATGCCAATTGAGATTTATTCATTGCTGACTTCCATGGTGATTGATTTCTTGCAGATACTGAGGGACTTGGGCGTCCGTACCATGAGGCTGATGACAAACAACCCTCGAAAATACGTGGGGCTCAAGGGCTATGGTCTTGCGATTTCAGGGAGAGTCCCATTGGTGACTCCTATAACTCCTGAAAATAAGAGATATTTGGAGACTAAACATGCAAAGATGGGCCATGTTTACGGCTTGGATTCAGATGATCATGTAGGCAGCGAGAATGGAAGTGTGCATTATGGTGGCAACTCCTCAGATGTAACGGAGACTTGAACGAGTTCTAACAAGCTGTCAGGAAGCTGGATATATCCTATGAAAACTATATCTTTCTCTTTAGCTTAGCCATCTACACATTTTGTGCTGAGATTCTTTGAAAGGTAAAATGATCCAAAGGAATTATCAGTTTGTCCACGGGAATGTCCCGATATATGTTGTTGTTAGCAAGGTTATGGTTTGAAGAGGGCTATGGACAGCTGAGTTGCGTCTGATCAAGATATTCTGTTCTTTTGTCCTTTAAGATTTAGATGGAAGCATCCCACGTGAAGTAGCACCCGAAACCAGCACTTTGTTCTTTCCATTTCCATTTTGTTTCCGATTAGAAATATGGTCCTCGTAAGATTGTATGTTCAAATTATAAAATTATGAATCACCCAGTTAAAATGATTCTGTTTGGTAATGCAGTCAAGTTTACTTTACAAGCATTTAATAAGTATTGCGTTGTAATAGGGATTAATGTTGAACACCCGGTGTCTCATGTACATATCCAGAATGGATTGGTCGAATCTTTCATTAAAAGACCCCAATGGATATACCAAGACTTATGTTGGTTAAAAAGAAAGTTGTCAATGATGTTTAGGGGCATGCTATATTGTATGCATAATATTAATATTCATCACATCAATTGATATATAGTTTTGAGTCTGAAATATCTCATCCAAGGGTTTATGTTCCTATTGCATCTTCACAAAGAACCAAAATGAGTATGCAAGTTCGAAATATATATAGAATATGACTTTCTATCTATCATCAAGTATCTCGAACCCCTAATGAGAGACTTGTTTATGATGAGATTTTTTTTTTTATTTTTCGTTTTGATGAAATAGTCTTCTTGATTTTAGAGGGAAAGAATAAAGACAAAGATGAAATTTTGTCGAAGGATTAAGAGGAATTAACTTGGAGGACTTCAACATTATTGTATCATGATCCTCGTATAAGTAAAACTTCGAGTCCTCAACATTATTGTATCATGATCCTCGTATAAGTAAAACTTTACTCGAAGTTTATAAAATCCTTATATGCAAAGAATTGCAAATCAAGGCCCTTATGTATTTGTTGATGTAAAGAAGGCGATAAAGTCCCAAATCCTACAATAAATGTTGCAGTAAGGTTTGAAATCTCAAAAGATGGATTTATAATTAAAGGTATTAAAGAATCCCAAGTACTTCAAAAGCGCGGTTAAGATCTATTGGTGCAAAGGACACAATCCTTAGAAAAAAGAATGGAAAAAACTCTGCGATATTCCAAATGAAAATATACAATCTCTAAATGAGGTTGAGTAGTCCCCATATACTCCCGGTTATTACGATGAATCGGCTCGAAAATAAATTCCTTGAGAACAAAGTAATCTCAATATATTATGCTTCTAAAAATGAACTATGGCATCAAGTTCAAATTGAAATCAATGATGTATTTATCTAAACCTACGCTGTCGATGCCATATGACCAACCGACATCAATCACAAACTCTTCGTTTTACCCCTCCAACGGCACTTTCACAGGCAGCAAGCCAGGTTACCAAAGCAAATGTGGGAATCTGGCCGTTCCTTATCCATTCGGCATCGGCGACAACTGTTCCATGCATCCTTGGTTTACCATCGGATGCAACAACCCAGCTATAGCTTTCTTTTATGACATTGGACATACGATGGAAGCCTTGGCTATATCTGAAACAGAGATACGGGGGTCACGAACCAAGTGGCCGCTGTATGCTATAATCCTCAATGGAGCAGAACGAGAAAGTCCACTGCAAGTACTATTCTGCTGCAAACCTTTCAGCTGCAAACCGAATTCTTCACCTTCTCGACGATGGCAAATATATTCACAGTTGTTGGTTGCAATCACTACGCAGCCTTCACACCAGCTAGCTATCCCTTGGAAGGAATATATGCATCCTCAAGAAACTACAACACCGGTGGCTGTCTCAGCCGATGTTTCTCGGAGGACTCCATGAGAGCTTCGTGCTCTGGCATAGGTTGCTGTCAGACACCAGTTCCTGAAGATTACTTACATCACCTACAGAGACGCTACACTAGCATGGGCATAGAACTGTAACACCTGGAAGGCTTACAGGTTTTTAAATGTTGTAGCTATGCATTTCTGGGTGAGAAAGATCGATTTAACTTCCGTGGTGCCGAAGATCTCAAGGATCCTCATCTCTTGGCACGAATAATAGCAACCGTTCAATCCTGGAATGGACTGTAGGGGACGGGAAATGCAGCCAGGCACAAAGCAATCAATCCACCTACCTTTGTCAAGCTAATATCAAATTGTGTTGATGTCGACAACAGCTACGGCTACCGTTGCAGCTGTCTCCCAGGCTTTGAGGGTAATCCTTATTTGGCGCCAGGCTGCACAGGTATCATCAAGAGTCGCTGAGCTGATGTCTCCCTGGCTACCGTTTAGTAGCATTCCTTGTTCTACTGCGTCACACCTGCAAGCTTCATTTTTGAGGTTTGATTTTGCCTCTGTGCTACTTCGCTGCAGATATCAACGAATGTTTGATGCCCAACTACTATCCCTGTTTCGGGATGTGCATCAACACGCACTTGCCCGAAAGGATGGAAGTACAATGGCCATGACTGCTTCAAGGATTATGCCACAAGAGTTGCACTTGGTAATCATTCTGCTCCATAATTTCAGTATCCACCCTCAATGGAAAGCATTTTCTAGTGCCCAAAATAATGAAGTTGATAATCGCTAAAAAAAACAAACAAACAAACAAGCTCAGGGTTTATCAGAAGTTTCATAATGCAAATCATTAATGGAAGTCAAGAACAACCATCTTGATATACAAAAGCACACAATAAGAGAAAGAGGGCAATAGTTTTGCAACTATACTTCTAAAACTCTTTTTCTGATTAATTGATTTCACAAATCAAATCCATGGACACATGTGATTGCGTTTTCAAAAGTCAACCAATCGAATAAGATTTTTCAACTGAAACGAATCAAAGAAAGAGTCCCTAATCATTCTCATTCGGCAAACTTACAAAGAAATCTCGAGCATCTATCTAACCTGTTGCTTAGGTTTAACCAGCTACTTTTGCCACCACAAGACATTGATTAGATCACCAAGATTGTCTTCAACAGAACATTTTTCGCAGCTGCATTCATGTGGAAGAAACTGAAAATTACAACTGGCATGTATACATGAAAAAAATGGTTAAGAAGTTATGGTCTCACCAGAGCATTGATGTGCAAACAAACTAAGAAAAAAAGGAGAATGTCGAGGATACAAATAAAGGAACATATGAATGAGAAAGATTAGGACTATGCAATGAATCAGACACTACTAGATATCTAGTGTTTTCAGCATCTCCATGGCCTTTCAGAATCACTCATCATATGTAACCTTAGTCATACTTCTCGGTCACAACCAGCAAATTAGGCAGCACACTACATTATACGAAATAACTTGCTCATTCCTTTCGTTCTGCCTGCATGACATACTAAGGATAAATACGACATCTAATCAATTCAAGGTGACATAAAAAGAAGCATCAAATCACAGATTCACATTGCACATGTAGGCAAGAAACTATTCATCATGGAACTAACTTGTTTTGAGAAAATCCACGGGTAGTTTACATCAAGCTCCGGAGATGCTGTGAGCATTGGACCAGTTTTCATTCTCCCATGTTCTCATTGCCTTCCTTGCACCAGGCAACACAAGCTCGAATTTTGTACCCATGTAATCAGAGAACAACTGACACATAAATTAGGTAAATTGTTAGTCGTTACCCTGAATTTCTCAAACTACAATCTAGTACTGGACCAAGAACACCAAAAAAAAAAAACACTTCACAGATTAATCCTGCAGTGGTCTCTATATCAAAGAATAGATCAAATGTGAAACTCTATTGCTTGCGAGAAAAACACTTGAAGAATCTAACTAAGAAAGGAACTACCAATTGCCAAACCGTTGGTCTCGATTTGGTCTTGCACACAATACAACAGTTCAGCGAATTCTACATTATCCACAATTTCTACATCATCATTGGACATAATAGCCTATGATCAACCTTTTGACGCCTTTTCTCCGGAAATGACCACAGGTTTTTTTCATGACAAGCTTGGACATTGACATTACCCCTCTAATTTAGTGTCACACATTTCAAACCAAGATAATACATACAAATCAAACTTCATTTCACGATCGACATTGGAACTCACACATTCACATCAGAGAAGTTCTTCGATCGACACCACTGAGAAATTGTCATTCGATAACACACAAAGCGCAATACAGACCAAAATCGATGAAAGTAAAATCAGAGCAAGAATCTCAACAATCGAGTCATGAAGATATGCATGATCAGCATCATCGCCTAGCTGTTTATGATTCCTCTTGCCTCTTCTTATCCGAAGCTTCGATCACAAGCTCGCACGATTCTGCTCCACGTCTACCCATACCCTAATTGCATTCGTGTAAACTCTCCCATTTTTGTAAGTTTCTGATTCTTGTTAAAAGAAATGGAAAGTTGGAAACCCACAGTTTTTACTTGTTTGCTGGTCACAAAACACTATCTAAAACACTCAAAACATGTGTGGACTTTGATCACTTAGAAGCTCAACAAATAGGTTAAAGTCCGGACGAAAGCTACATCAACTATCTGGAGTCTGGACCATTTTCATCAACTACAACGAAAAGGACTCTTTCTAGTCACGATTAACCCTGGAGATGGAACAAAGACTTGCGAGCGCTGCGGCCGTGGCGGCCACCGCCATCACTAACTGCATCTCAGGATTCCAACCGAATACATTTTCTGCACTTGATGTTCATTCACAATTTAAAAGTATTAGTTCGTATACAACTCAAACATCGAATCTATATTCGTGAAATGCACATCATAGCGCCGCACTACGGAACACTTCCATCGAACTAAACCAGGTTTCGCTTTACTCGGAACTCCAACTTAAAAACAACTCACAATGAATAAAATGACTCAGATCTATACATGGAGTAATTGTTATTATTTCATCCTATCGGATGTCGGTAAACATATCTAACACGTTCCATGAACAAGCATATTAAAGTTAGACATCTAAGATTAACACAAAATGAAGCAAAGAATCAGAACAAGAATCTACACCCAACAGCAATCCCAATCCCGGCAACCAAAGCCACCGCAATCACCCAACTCACGCCGCCACCGTCCCCGCCCTCGGCCGCCCCATCATCGCCGCGATCATCACCACCCCTTCGTCGCCGTTCGATCTCGTCATGCAATCTCACCACCTCAATCTCCATCCACCTCAACACCTGCCTATACCCAAACCCTCTCATCCACTCACCCCAAACCACCCTCGCCGTCTCGTCCCTCCTCGTCTCCGCCTCCCTCGCCCGCGTCTGCGACAGCCTCATCGCCTTCAACAGCTCCAGCTTCTCCGTCTCCTCCGGGCCCGCATACACCTTATTCGGTGGCGGCAAATCGCAGTTTTGTAACATCGAGTTCGGGTCTATGTTAGTCTTCTTCCCAGGGGAGGAAGAGAAGAGTACTCCTCGTAGCATGAGGTCTCTGTCGTCGAAGTATGGGTTGATGGGTGTCATTTTTTTATTTTTTTTGGGGAGAAATGGGGATGTGGGATGAGGGTGTCTGGGGTGGGATTTGTGTTGGGTTGTTGATTTGGTGGCGAGTTGGTGAGATTTTGAGGAGAAGTGGGGATGTGAAGGAAACGGTGGATGATTTTGATGGGTTTTGGAAGAAATTGTGGGATTGATTGTCTGTGCGTTGCTTTTTTTGCTTGGCGTGTTTGATTGGGTGAGGCAAGGAGAAACGTCTCCATGGTTTTGATATTAATATATATATATATATATATATATATAGTAAAAAATAATATAAAAATTATGGTAAATATTATAT
>LIEC01007514.1:0-17152 GCA_001925005.1 Drosera capensis
GATGTGACTAGCAATTTTGCTTAAAAGGAATGTTGTATACATTTCATTTACTCCATGAAACTAGATCAACAAAATTATTGTTGAACTGTCAAACTAGTCTAGATATTCAAACCCTGAGACGTGTTATAGACAGTTGGATGTGCATTGATTCAAATCCACAATGGGTCTTCTATAATTGGGTTTGTCGAATATGTGATATGCCATACATAATTTTAGTACACATAATGTTAAATGTGACAAATAATATCTAACGGTAAAGATTTTAAATTGATTGATTATTACACTTTTAATTTTTGACTTCTCTTTTATTTTTTCATTGGACTAAAAATCTCCACACTTCGATCCTCCTTGCCATAAAGGTTTTTCCCTTCATGATTAGTTCAGATTTTTTGTATTCCCTTCGTCCCATAATATAACGAACAGTTTGATCCGACACGTTAATTTATGTGTGTGTTGAATTTTTATAAGATTAGTGAAGAAATGATGTTTTTTTAGTGATAGTGGGATATAAGTGACAGAAAATGAGAGAGGAGGAAGGAGGTGATAGATGTATTGTACTACATGATAATATATACTTAGCTGTTTTTTTATATGAAAATATTAATATTAAATATAACATGTTAATTATATTTTGGGACGGTACGAATAGAAAAACATGATATATTATATGATACAGAGAGAGTATAATTTATTCATTAGCATTGATATCATTTATTATCCATTATAATTTCATACATATAACTATAAATATCAAAATAAAGACTAGAAAATAATTGAAGCTTTCATCAGATATCTTTATCCAATTATCCTGAAAGAAGAATTTTCTCAGTCTTAACTGCTTCAACGGCAACTAGCTTAGCCCCACTGTTCATCAGGTACAAATCCCCCACTTTTTGGTGGCTGGGTCTCACTCATCAACCCATTATCATCATTATTAAGTTCGTTACTTTTTTTAACTCAAAGATATGGTACAAATTAATTCAATTCTCTTCTCTGGACATCTTATTCTCGGACGCCTGTTCATCGTGGAAGTTGTGATTACTCTGATGGAAAATAGGTCTTCGATCCTGGTTATCCTGGGAGAATGTATGATGAGGAATGCCCGTTCCTTGATGAGGGGTTTCATTGTCATGGCAACCAACAGATGGATGACGGGTTCAGGAATTGGAGATGGCAACGCCATGGCTGTGATCTTCGGTTTTTCACATCTTATTAGGTGTCGTACATTCCAGACCTCAACTATCAACCCGATGATTATCAGGAGACATATATGGGTATTGTAAGGATACAGTAATTTTTAATCACAATTTTTGATGGTGCTTTACAGTATATAAGTATGCACATGATAGCTAGTGTTTTTTCATGGTAGAACCTCTTGAGGGTGATTCCCATACCATATGCATTTACATCAATGTCACGTTTGAATGATGGTCCGCAGCAAACGAATGTTTTCTGATTTGCAGAGGTACCTAAACTGGACTACTATGCTGACCAGTAAGCCAAAGTTCCCATATATCTGTATTCAAAGTGTTATCCACAAACGTTATCCGAGTAACTCGCACTCTGCAGCTGCTCTACCATTGAGCAAAGGATGGTTAGCTTCCTCCAGGCACCAGAGCATGCTCTAACCTGTCAAAGTAGAAACTCATTAGGCTCAAACGTCATTCCGATTTTACAGCAAATTTCATGCTCAACGAGTTATCATGGATAACGAGCCGAATGCAAGTTTGCATTACAATGTTGACACAGTACAAAAGGTTTAGCATAGAACCAAAGCTTTAGCTTAGTCTCATATCATACTACACATCATGGTCCAGCTCCATACATGCTGTCATGACCATTCATCTGACACTTCTGCAAACTTGCAGATTTAGTGCAAGTGATCTCCTCGAGAGGAGTTGCAATGGACGTATCATATTTGCTGGGGATTCAATAGCGCGGAACCAATGGGAATCGATGCTTTGCATGCTAGCACAAGGAGTATTGAACCGTTCCACTATATATGAAGAAAATGGAAGCCCTATAACCAAGCACAAAGGATTTCTCTCCATGAGGTTTGAAGAATATAACCTGACAATCGAGTATTACAGGGTGCCCTTCCTAGTTCGTGTGACCAGGCCGCCACCTAATTCTCCCGCCAAAGTTAGGGGTGCTATTAGGGTAGATAAGCTACACTGGTTTTCCAACAAGTGGATTGGAGCAGATGTTCTGACATTCAGCAGTGGGCATTGGTGGACCGAGGACAAAACTATCAAGACATACGTAAGAGCTCTACCTGGTTCTAATAAATGAAGTTACCAAGACTAAAAACATAATCTCCTGTGTCATATGTTTCAGGGGTGCCTACTTCCAAGAAGGTCAAGCTATAAACATGACAATGGATTCTAATGAAGCATTTTCGAGAGCCTTGAGGGCATGGAAGTCATGGGCAATGCAAAATCTAGATCCACTAAGAGCCCATATCTTCTTTCGCGGCCACTCTCCAGTTCACTACAGGTACCACTACCATCAATTGGTATATGAATGTGATTACTGATACAGAACTACCCCAGTCAGGCCCAGGCTCTGAGTTTCCCAGACAAAATACTCCCAGAGTATATGATCCAGGGGACCAAATACACCAGTCTAAGACCAAATGCTGGTGACCTAGGAGCTGAAACTGCAACCTACGCGAGTTAAAACATAAGTTCGTGTCCATACCCATACAACTATGACAGTCCAAACAGAGAAACACTCCAGGTCTCGTTGGCTTTGTTAAAGACTGGAAGAACCAAGGAGTCTAACTTGTGCAGCCTGCACAGGCTTTAGCATGAATTCGGGCACAAAGCTCACATCTCTACTAATAAACCTAGCTTGATTGGTGGTTTAGTCAACTCAAACATGAAGACAACTGGCTCTAGTACGATGAAATAATAGGAAATGACAATTGTGAATTCTCTCTCTATCTTTTTATTTTATCTACAGGAATGGAACGTGGGATCAGGGTGGGACTTGCAAAGATTGCACTGGCCCAGAAATAGAGTCACCAACTTTCAAGCAGAATCGGTGTCCAATCAATTTATTTGCCGCATAACAAAAGAAATGAAAGAAAAAAACAGAAAGGTTAAGTACTTAAATATCCCGTATTTGACAGAGTTTAGAAGTGATGGTCACCCCTCGATCCACCGAGAACAAGGAACAGCAGCTCCTGTCATAGAAGACTGCAGCCACTGGTGCCTTCCAGTAGTTCCAGAAACATAGAACAAAATTCTTTACGCTCATCTCCTCTTAAAAGAATTTAGAACGAAAACAAAATGAAATATCAGGGGACGCACCTCATGCAGAACCTTGGAGAGGCACGTGACAACTTCTTCAGCGACTTCAGCTTGTCAATTCCTCGATATTTTGATCAAGCTTGGCGTCCCCAGCTTCTGTCTCCTTCACCTTTTGCAGCTTCCTCAAGAGATCCAGCCTTTCCTGCCCATACGTTGATGGTATCTGCATAATATTGGAATTGTGAAAATGAGAAACTTGCAACGTAAGTCAACTTGAAAGCCGCACATTCACAGGGTTGTGAAAATACACACCAATCCCGGTACATATCTTTGGATGGCAGCCAACATAGCCGCATGCCCAACTGCAGTCACCTGAAAAGGTTGACAAAGAAATGGTAAAGCTAGATGAGGGTGGTCATGATACTTTAACTGAGCATCACGTAAATCATGGGAAATTTGAAAGCCTATCCTATCTTTCATCTTAGTATGAAGTTTTATTTTTAGGAGTATATAAGAGTCAACTGACACGTGATTTATAGAGCAATTAGTATAGAGCTAAGCAGCGTCAAATAAAGCTACAAATCGAAATTTGTCACACCTACTAAGATATGTTCGGTACGTGGATAAGAGCCAAATGGATCAATAATCTTGTAATATGATGCAGGCAGACGGGAGTTAATCCACCTAACCTGTATAAGGCACTAACCGTTTCACTGACACAACCACCAGATGAATTAGCAACCCTAAGTTCATCCCCTTCTACAATGTTTTTTTCCCAAGGAGATGAACTCATAAAGGCTCTTTTTCCACTTCTCACTAACAAAGTTAGCCAAAACAAACAAACAAACAAAAAAAAGGGAAAAAAGATTATATGTCTGGCATGCCATTCCTATTTAAAATGAATGTACCAAGAAACCAAGAAACAGTGTCGAGAGAATCTAAAAAAGATACTTACAGGAAGTAGCATGAGAACTCCTATGGGAACCACAGATGCAAGATCCGTAAGGGTTCTCTTAAGAGCTTTCTTCTCCTTTTCTGTTAATTCATCGCCTATGATCGCCCTTCTCATCAGTCCCATAGCAGCAACCGTGTCTATAGCGAGAAGTTGAGTCCCTTGCCATACATCCTGCATAGTGCATAGTTTTTATCATCCATAAAATTCAAAGTTGTGGATCATTGGCACTAAAAACGAAGAACCTAGGTAGAAGCTGGCAAAAGATGATGGGATCTAAAGTATTGGTGGCCTACTGGCACATTTTTCTCCCTCTAATTGTTTTTTTCGAAAATTATATACATAGGAAATCATTATGTAGAGCATTTAGTCCGGATATTTTGTAGGAGTATTGTATTAGTATGAAATATATTGTTTCCCATAAATAAACTCTGATTATTATTCAAACTTGATTATATGTTAGGGCGCCTTAGTAACTTGCAAACATCACATCACATAGAAAAGTAAAGCAGGAGGTCAATGGAAGGGCGCCGATATATTGAGGTATGCTCCCTTAAAAAATTACTAATGGTTTAGAAAATAAGGATTAAGCAGTATGTGAATACCGTGCTTGTCGACTTCAGCTTATCGAGTGATTTTTCAATCAGGTTTTCATTCTTTGGAATAGTCACCAGTGCAGCGCCACTAACTTCGCCTCCATGCACCTTAATCTCCTGAACAATCAATAAAGGGAAAACAAATCAAAACAATAAACAGGGTAGATCCAAGAAAACTACCACCAGAAAATTCTTATACGCGAGGTTAACTCATTTAGTACACCCCATCAAAAGTGATCTCCCTCGCTCAGGATTTTAACAAATTTCACTTGCACAAAGAAAGATGTAAACTTGCTTTCGATTTTTCATTTGGCTTATTGGAAAGAAATTGTGTTTCGTACAAGGCGTAGGAAACACTTAAACAAAGGAATTCCTTCATTCTGAAACACAAGGTGAAAAAGTTCCACTAGAAAAGAGGATCTAAAACTGAACTTCAAGTTAGAGAAAGAAAGATATCAGGAACGAGTTAGTTTGATGGAGTACAGATGCCCGAATCTAAGCTAAGAGATGTAAGCACTTCAGGCTCAAGAGGGAAAATTAGGAGTCAAAACAAGCCATGTTCATATTTGAAGGCACAGGTCATCGTGCACTACTCAAGAGGTAAACAAGAATACTTTTTACTCGGACACAATCCAAAACTCTAAGCACATTCAGTTGAAAGGGCAGGAAGAACTTCATCATCAACATATTTGGAAAAGGTGGGCAAGCAGAAGTCTCCACGGCAAAGGGAATCATGAAATTTCTTCTTCAAGGGAGGATTCCCTGTTAGATGAAGCAAGAGGGTAGACAGAAAAATTGAAACGGGAATATCTCATGATAAGCAACCGTTGTTCAGTTATATACACCACTACCAGTTTTATTAGTGGAAAATAAAAAGCATATGGTTCAGAGATACCTCCTCGTTTTCAGACAGATCCGCCCTTTTCTGAACCCGCTTCTCGAGTTCCATGAGCTCACTTCTTAAAACTTCAAAACGGCGAAATTCATTCAAATCCAAGTCTGCTACATCAACATTAGATTTATCCCATCGTTCAATAGATTCATTTTCCTGCAGAAGTTCAGCCACATATTAAACTCAGTGAATACAAGACATGAAAAAACTGACAAATTTTAAGCATCCGCCAAGACATGGATGCATGCAGATAAATATAGACTAAAGAAGCGTAAGATTTCATCAACAGCATAAGAACTCACACGCTCAGGCTTCTCTGCTAAAGGTCGAACTAGGAAGCTCCACAAACCACGAGATTTACTCCTGAAATTTAGCGTCTCATGTTATCCACAGCTCAAACACTCAAGCCTGGCAAAAAAATCTCTTTACCTTTCATTGTTCTCTTGTATGACACCTGGACTCGATCCATACTTTCCCTTTGCAGATCGAGTTTGCTCATTATTTGAAGACAGAGATTGGTTGCCATCAGCTTCCTAAATAACAGGGAAATACGGGACAATTTACACACATGCATAGTTATGGACAAAGACTAACAATAAAAATAGATGAAACCAACGAACGAGCATAATAACTGCATGTACCTGCTGAAGGGACTCTGCTTTCGCCCTGAAAGAAGCCTCAAGAAATTCAGCCTCTTTCTTCAGTTTTCTTATTCTCTCAAGCTCAGAGCAAGCAGCTTTCAACTGCTCCTTTTCTGAACTAGACCTGCATACATGAAGTTCCTGGAGCAAATTTTCTAGTCTTACGAGTGCTTCTTCCACATTCTCCAGAGCCTGCGCTAAACAGAACACCAGAAATCACCACATGCTGATAACTAAAGATGATGATACAAAACAATTAGCAAAAAAATAGATCTAATATCTACCCGGAACTAGAAGTTTGACTGGAAGGTGAATAATAACACCTGATCAAATGAATCTATATCCTCCTCCAGCACATTTCTTTTAGATTTGCTCTTCTCAAAAGGTTCAAGAGCCTTGCTTTTAGAAAGCTCATCCCTGCAGAAAAGAATGCATGCACACATCAAGATCAACATATATGTGCACACGTCAGTCATCCCACTCATGAAACTAGAATTTGTAAATTCAAACCTATAAACAGAGACGTAGGTTTTAGCTGAAGCTCATTCATGTCTGAAAACAATAAACAACATACACTTTTACCACAAAATATATCACTCTCATATTATTGAATGAACACTGTATTCAGTTAAATATCCAAAACCTATGTCTCATGCAATTGTTGTGATTCGCCACACCTAACTAGAGTTGTACAAAAAATATGAGTAAAATAAGGGGATTCTGACAGGAGGAGACAAAATGGGAGAGCTGAGAACCATGTGATAAACCGATAAACGAGTAATCCATAAGATATCACCAACACCTCACACCACTCGCTTGGGAATCGCACACCTCACAGTAACAAGTTTCCCGAGATAACAACTATCTCAGGACATGGACCATGTAGCTAGGAGCCTAGGGTACGTACAATCGTACAGAAAATATCTAAGCAGGAAGCATTTGTAACCAGACACGTAAAACATCAGGGAAACCCAATAAGAATAGAAAGGGATACTAGGAGGCAGGGTTGACACTTCACTCACTTTAATGATCCAAGTTGCTTCATGCAATCTCTCAGCCTCTGGTGCCTGCATAGGGAAGGGACACATCATCTAAGACGAAGGAAACATACGTGGTTAAATCTGTGGCGGCAGACTGACTTGAAAATAGGTAAGATTGTAAAGAACAACTTATTACCCGTTCGAAAGAAATTTTGCTGCCTTTACATTTGAAGGGGTTTTCAGCCATTTACTGTGTTTAATAAAGCTCCAGATCCAGTGAGAGCACACATCTAACGCCTTTGGTATAGCCTCAATATTGGGAGGAGCATCAGATTTACTTCCATGGGAGCTCTTCATAGTATTAGCATAGCCTGGATAGAATGGCAGCCAATCCAACTCTTCACAGACTACCTACAAAACAGAATTCAGAAACTAATTATGTAATGTGCACTTAACGATTTTAATGCAAGTTTGGTAAACATGCTAACCTCCACATACAGTTGATAAGAACTAATCTCGGACAGCTGAGGATAATGTAGCACAATGCCCCCAATTAGATACCTTGAAAAAGAATGCAAAACTAATAAACAAGATGAAACAGGAAAGGGATCAAACAAGGGCAGAGAATTAATATGGAAATGTGATACCTAATGAACCCTTCGACAGGTTCTTCTATCTTATCAAATCCATTTGCTGCCAAGAAGGATTGTGTGCTTCTACCTAAGGCAATGAAAAACCCAAATATAGCTAAGTCCCTCTCCAACACCTGCAAACAAATCAAAGATATGATTTTCAAGCTCAAGTGCTCAAACGCCTTTAAGATAAGAGTAGAACTGTAGAACACCAGTGAGATTTGAAGATATGACAAATCATTCATGTAAATGTTTTTCCATTTCCTCCATTTTAAGAACACACTTGAAAGTTGACTTGCCCGCAAAGGGAGCAATAAGAAAAGACCCGTGAACTGAAAAGATCAACTCCTGCATGATCATGCAGCTTATTGTTGTTCCCTTTCCCCATCATTCTCATTCAAAGGGGGAAAAAAGGTGATCCAAGCAATTCATTTGATAGCTCATTTTATGAATTTGGACTCACCTCGATACTTTCAGAAGTTGTAACTCTAGACCATATCTTCTCCCTGTCCATTGCCCGCTGAAGCTGGTTTTGTACAAGATCCACCCAGAAAATAACCTCATCCGCCACATAATCATCAGCAGTTCCAGCAGATGCTGCCCGAGGACCAAAATGGACAAGAAATTCTTTGCGAAGACTGATTTCCTTTACAAAATGATAAGCTTCACGAATTGGAACAAGATCAACCAACATCTCCATTAATTTACCAATAACATCCGGGAGGAGGGAGAAAAATTGCGGGCAAGAAAGTTTTGCTGGACCCAACTTAGTGATTGCAGCAGTGCAAGTCAATGAAAGCATGAGAAGTGAAACATCACTTGAGGTGCCAGAGCCTAACAAGATTTTCTTCCCAGACCTAACAAAGTAATACAAGTGAACTGCTAAATATTGAGCAGAGTAAATGGTGCTGTTTCTACATATGGTTTGGGACGAAGAATACTAACACTGTTGCAGCACTAAACCGAGCATCCCTCTCAAAGTGATTTATAAATGTAGTCATTACAACCGGAATTTGCTCCGACCAAAACCACCCAGACAGTTCAGGCTGCTTTGCGGATAGCTTCTCTCTTATTATACTATCCAAAGGAGCAGATAGCCGTAGCAAACTGCACTTTCACAAAATAACATCAGACAATTAGATGGACAGACATAAAAGTGCAGGAGATCTTTATAGAAAGAAAGCACAAAAGAGCAGGAATCAGAAGGCATCCTGTACCCCTCAAGAGTTACATCAACGTACCCTGTAAACACTTCCTGTCGTTGATACACCAAAAAATATCCACAAAGACAATACTAATGAGTTACATCAATAAACTTTGTAAACATTTACCTTCTCTGAACAAGAATATTGGTATCCCTATCTCTTCCATCACCACATGAAGAGATTTCATTTGCAGCCTGAAGCAACGAATAAACAGAAGCCTGACAACATACATGCAATGACGGTCAGTACTCAGTGGGATTCAAGGTGGCCTTCTTTCAAGAAGCAATTAACATCTCATGAAAAATGCATCGGTCCTAACCCAAGAATGCAATTTTCAAGAACATAAACTGCACCTCCAGAAACCGGATTGTGCTTTTCCCCAGTAAAAGGATCAGCCTATAAGGTAGGGAAATTCAACAAGGACACTGATTCATCAAAGAGGATGGAACCACTATGGCAGTCTGTCAACCAAAACACAAGGGGTTTCAAGGATGACGTAAAATGACTGGTCAGGTTATGAATTGAAATGAGGACGCTAAACTGGGATGCATACTACCAATGTTCAAGGATGACACAAATCATACTGGCAAGGTTACATCCAAAGTTTAATGAGCATGTTGCACCTAGTAAGGTAATTCACAACTAACTATTGCATAAATGATATCATCAAGCTGCATAAATTACCAAGTTTAGTGACAACAAACCTGATATGACAGTCCCTTAGCCCAAGCATTCATGTCAACCCCAAGCCATGCAGCCGAAAACCAGGAAATCCTTGACAATGAGCTTTGCTCCTTGATGGATAATTCAAAGACGCGTGCCGCATCATGAAGTGCGTGTACAAGTCCATCGTTGAAATCCTCGTTCTGTAATGATTGATCTAGCTTGATCCTCATCGCTTCAACATCAGAACTAGCATTAGGTAGCGGACTCCCATTTACAGTTACACCATCGTCAGGTGAGGAGTGCACTAGGAGCCTGGCTGTCCTCCTCGATTTATGATATACTAAAGAGTGCTTCGAGAATCTAAGAAGCCTGCAGCTACAACAATGGTTCCTATTCTCGAACTCTGTACATCCAATACCATATTTCGTCCTTGTACTGGCCAAAGCACAAATCATACGGTTGATTGACCTTTGTGTAGCCCATTGAGTAGGAGAGCTGCGACTTCCAAAGAAGATAATTAGCAGACACATATTTGGATAGCATTGAGAACTTTCATATCAAGGCATGAAGAAACTGGAGAAAGTTCAGGACTCCAAAGTACAAAACCCTAAGAAATCCATCACGCAACCAAGGAAGAGAGAAACTAGCATTTTCTTCAGATTCCGGTCTAGTCAAAATACTTTGCAGCACTTTCTTTTCCACATCAAATATGCGAACAATCTTATGTTTTCGAGTATAGCTATACATACGACCCTCTAAGGTTCATTCAACTATCTACTTGATCACCTCAAATCTAAAGTGTCCTACCATATCCAGTGTGAGCACCTTAGCTTGAAAACCACCCGCAGTCCATTCCAATAAAAGTCAAACTTGACCAAGACAATTGCGACAGTAATGTCTAATCAACAAGTCATTCTATTTGTAAAAACATGGGTTTCACTCCTCAATCCTAACACCAATTGATAACAGGCAGAATGACACATTGACCAAATATATTGGTGCGTGGCTTTCCCAAACCCGAATGTGGGTTAAACCACACTACTCGTGTCCACCAGAAATTTATATTAAAAAAAACGCTTCCCCCGCGGCTTCCCCATAGTAAATAATCCTTTTGTAAACATCCACCATTCGCAATAGAGTTCAGTTCACAACAAAAACCCAGCTTCTGACTTTCTACAAGTCAGATCGTGGTTTGCGGTAAAATCTAAGAAGTATTTATTTTGTGAAGAAAACTAACTAAGTGGCACTGGAATTGCTTTTAACTTCTACAGTAACTTATTTGTCAATTTTGAATCAGCTTATACTTTTGACTAACAGACCTTAAATTCAAATCGCAATAGACATAGAGTCCCAGACTCCCATAACCAAACATATATCAGTGCAAAGTTTTCTCAACTGAGATACATGTTTTGAAGTTTCCACGTATAAACACTAAAAGCAACTCGAGCGCTGCAAAACACTCGAATCCTCAACAATCAACAACAAACGACAAATCCTCAAACATTCAAAACAAAAACAACATCAACTACAATCACAGTATCAATTCATTCCGTATCAACATCAACGAAACCCTAGCGCAATAAATTAACCAGAATCGTTCGACGACGAACCTGCTTTGGTGATTGAATCGAATCGACATGAGACGAGATCGGAGATCGGAGATTCCGGCGAGATTTTTTTTCCCGGCGGCGGGAAAATGGAGAGGGATTATATTTGTGTGAGGATAAGAAATTCGACCGTCGAGGAATTTCCAGTCATTGATTTTTGTTTTTCCTTGTGTTGATTTTCGGAGTGAGTAAAGTGATGTGTCGATGACGAAATGAGGTGGAGAATTGGAGATGATCAGATTATGTGTGTCGAGCAGTGTTTATCCACCTACGTGGCTCCATTTGTGCAAGTCTACGACTGTAAGTTAAGCTTGAGACATGAATTATGTATTCGAGAAAATTTGATTGATAAATAATCATTAAATATAATATTTTTTCGTTTTATGATATAAAAAATATTAAAAGATAATCGTATTATTCATTACGTATTTTGATATATTATTTTTTACACGTAAATGATATGATATAAATTTTATTTCGATCCAAAATTACAGTTTTTATCTTATATTATCTTTAATGTTTCACAATAAATTTATAAAAATATATTATTTAATCACTCCATGGATCATTCGCAGTGCCATAAACATTTTTATCCACTTGTCCCTCCATTACCTATATTATGGAATGGAGAGAGTATCTCTATTTCATAATACAGACAATATTAAACAGTAATCACATATTCATTACTCATTTTGATATGTTATTTTTTATAAATAAATGATATTGTATGAATTTTATTTTGACTTAGGATTATATTTTATAACTTACACTATCTTTAATGTTTCACAATAAATTTATGAAAAATCGTTTGATTATCCCACGGATCATTCATAACGTCGTAAATTCTTTTACTTATGTGATCATCTGTTGCCTATATTATAGAACAGAATGAGTATTTTTATTTTGTTTTTTGAATTTAAAATGATGCCTTAAGGAGTTCTAATTGTATGTCTATATCCAAGTTAGTTTTGTAAGTATTCTTTCTGTCTAGTATTTTATATAATTTTGTAAGTATTTTATAAAAAATAAAATAAAAATTATGTATGTCTATATTTATAATCGTTTGATACAATATAAAAAATTATGTGTGTTAAAAGTTTTATAAAATTTGATGAGAAAAATATATTATTTAATGATAATAAGATTTACTATAATAGATAAAAAAGAAGATAGTGACATATATTATAACAAATAATCATTTTTTTAATTTTTTTATGTGAAAGTTTTAATAAAATTAAAAATATTATAAATAAATTAGGATTATCCAATAAAAAAGTGTTTGTCTATTGGGCTCGAGGAAGCATTATTGAGCAAGCATTCACTAGTTGATCAAAGACAAGATCAATCTAGTATGAACATAAGAAAAGAACTTTTCATCATTGAGATTTGAGAGGTACCATTTGCTTATGCGGGGAAGATGTCAATTGGAGTATATAGACTAGCTAACTAGTAGCTTCGGTAATCCATTGCATAGACAAGCCCTGTTGACTTCATCCATAGTCTTTTTTTTTTTTTTTTTTTGAACCATGGGATCATTTTATAACATTAACAAAAAAAAAATTACAAGTTTTATCTGGAGTCACATGCTCGAAACTAAAAACTAAAAAGGGATGTCAAAACATTGTCCCATGTTCGTTATAAGTTACTCTACGAGTTATACAAAAAATGTTTTTGGGGTTTATTTTAACAGTAATGGCAAGCCTCGTTTTTACAGCCCTATACATAGCCATCTTTGTCAAGAACATTCTTGGAGGAGGTTCTCGGTTAGCTTCCTTTTTATATACTTGTTCATTCCGCCAATACCATACACCTTGAATCATCTCGCGAAAGATATATCGTCATTCTTCTATAATGTCTGAAGCGCCTGCCTTCGTTGCCAGATTGAAATCAATCCAATTCGAGGGAGATTTGATCCTGCAAAACGAACTCCAAAAACATGGATGCACCAATCTTTTCCAATCTTCTTTTATCCAAAAACAATCTCTCATCGCATAAAGCGTTGATTTCTCCGCTCGACCACAGATATCACAGCATGCATTCGTGCTGATTTTCCTAGAGAACACAGACCCTTTGTTGTTAGTTTATCGTGTCTCACTAACCAAAGTAAAAAATTGTCTCGTTGGGGTCCCTTTATGGACCAAATCTTACTCCATTTCAACTTCTCTTTTGTATCATTATTTTTTAGCTGAATTTCATAGGCCGATTTAACAAAAAAAGACTCCTGACTTATTTGCTTTCCATTTAACTGGTCTGGCACTGGAGTCCCCCACACAATCGATCACATCATCATTAGGGTTTGTCAACCCTTTTTTCAACACCAAAGCCCCTAATTGTATATTCCTCCAAGTAGCTGATATCGTTCTGCCCTTGTTTTTCTTCTCAATAGGACTGACATACTTACATCTAAGTGTTGTACCCCGCAAAAAATCGGGTTCTGATAGCATTCTCCATCCCAATTTTGCCAAGAAAGCTAGATTCATTTTCTGGAGATTTAGAAAGCCCAATCCTCCCGACTTCCTATCTTGACATATTTTCTCCCACGAAATACTATGGGATTTAGTATCCCTATCATCATCTCCCAAAAAAAAACTTCGATTCAAACTCTCTATCTGGTCAAGAACCCCTTTAGGAATGGAGATCCTTAGTACTCGATTCAAACTTTGATCCATAGTCTATAAACACACAAAAATGCATGCACTAGATAATACCAAGCTCATCAAGGATTTTAACGTACTTTTCTTCGTCTCATATTAAATATAATATTTTCAAGAATTATATTATTCAATATATATTTTGAGAAAATTTATTTGTCGTCTTAATAACGTAAGTAAATTATATCACTGATGTCAAATTAAAATATATATAACTTAAATTATCATTAATGTTTTATGATAATTTTTCAAAACAATGATATATGATCGTCCCGCGACGATAGTCAAATTTCGTTTCGATAATTGTGCTTTTCAAACTATTATAAATAATTCGAGAAGAAGAAGGGAGTACGAGTATCATACAGAGTAACCTATTCTATTAAAAATTTAAATTGATAATACTAAGACCCAAAACTGACCAGTGTATATTAACATATTTTGGACATCGCATAGCTGTTATAGCGAGATTGCTATTTAGAAACAAATTTTTGCTTTATAAAAACTACAAAGAAAGCGCCACTTACAGTAAGCTAAAACACCGTGACATTTTACTATTTGGTCCTTTTTTTATTTCTTAAAATACAAAAGTTAATACTCCTTTCGACCATTCAAATTATAATGGTTTGAATCGATACGATAATTTATGTATGTGTTAAATTAATAAAATATAATAATTTATGTCATGTGAGATAAAAAAAATAAAGAAAAGAAAAAAATGAATGATGGGTGAATTGGTGATATAAATTAAGGATATTTTTTAATTATTATTTTTTAATTATTAAATATGAAAATATTGTAATTTGAATAACACATCTAAAAAAAGTATTGTAATTTGAATGAAACGAAAAAAATATGTATATTCTATTAAATTAATCCTTATCCAAATTGATTCGATAACTTTTCAAAAATTATAATTAATAAATGATCCATATTAATTTTTTTGTATTTTAGGAATATAAAAAAACATAAAGACTGTAGCATTTCTTTTTAAAATTTATTAAAGATAAAACATCATGACCTGTGACACTTTATCATTTGTTTTCATCGTTTCCTAATAGCAATTCGGCACTCTATACAGGGAACGAACTCGGTCAAACTCATCAAGCTCAGCTAGTTTTCCGTGTCAACAAGGACACCTCCAACGACCTCCACGAATCACTCTCCCCTTTTTCCCTTCTGTTTTCTTTTTTTCCTTCCGATATTGATTCAACAAGGACACTTTGGATTATTGTTTTGTGTTTAACACGTCGTTCATGCGCGGACCTTCTCGTCGTTAAACAAGATAAACGCAACCGCGTTTTCAACTCAGCCGAGTGAGAAAGCAAACAATAGAGACGTTGGAATCGTTGTTTTGTGTGTAAATAGTGATGTTAATTTTTCGTGTGTTTGTTCTTCTTTATTCGTAAAATAACAATATTTTTATTATAAATTATTTAAATATAATTATCTTTTAAAAATAATATATTTATATCTAAGTCTATATATATTTTTTTAGATCTCACATTTTTTAGACAGGTTTATCTAATTAGTTATTAATTAGGTCTAATCATCTTAATTATGTGAGAAAATTAGAAGCTGATTAATAATCTTAAATTCTGTAAATAAAGCTCATTTGTAGGGTATTATGTACATATTTTTAAGAGAAAAAATCTATCTTCCTTTCTTTATCGCTCTAAAATTATATAATTATCTTGTTAACTTTGACATTTTTCGACTGACGAAATCAAATTAGATATATTAATAAATCAGTTCAATCGATAAAAAAAATTGTTCACATTTATTTTTTTAAATACTAATATAATGAGCTGATTAATAATCTTTTGCATTTCTCAGCTCTTAGAATAATGTAAAGATAAGAACAGATTTCTTGAATTTTTTTTATCTTAATAGTTGATCTTCAAGAAATGTTGAGCAATTTACTGATTCTTATAATAACCGGAAGAGAATAGCGAATATCTTTAGGAAATTGGTCCTCAAATTCGTTGATCTTGATCATCATAGTACTAAATCCCACTTATCCAAAATGAAGATCACTTCTGTATAGTAAAGAGAGATTGATCAATATATATATATTAAAAAAGAAAATTTTTTTGTTTGTATATTTATTTTTTAAAATATGAGGATCTTTTATACACTGATGTTTTTTATTTTATAATCCATCTTATTCTTAATTTATATAATGTTTTTTACCTTAGTCATGAATTATCCAATAAAAGATCGTTCACCACCAGCAGATGGGTATGGATATCTTATTTGGAAGAGATTGAAGTGAGTCATCGCATCGAGCAGTGGATATGGTTAGTATGTCACTATAAGGTAACGGTTACGTTAAGTCATCTGATTAAATAATTGTGTATTTTGACCAGAAATATGAATCCCACTGTTATTAAATCATGTGTTTCATTTACTAAAAAAATAAAAAATAAAAAGAATCTTGCGTTTCAAAAGTGGCATCGAATCTTCTTGTTCAATTTCATTGCATCACACTGCTGATTAATTATATGCACACATTATAGTCATCATGTTCATGAAAATTCAAGGATCAGATTTTCCACGATTAAAAGAACTTGGTCATTTCTCACGCCTTTTGGGTACTTAATCGGCTAAACTTCTCAAATTAGGATCATCGTCATAGTTGACCAAACCAAATCGGTCCAGCCTCGCTATCAAGCCTGGCTCACCCTCAAAAACATGTAACCATATCATTGGCTAAATCTTGAGCGGTCAAGATTATATCAATATCCTTCTTAATGTAATTAATTTAATTAACAGATTATAAATTATTCTCACATGTATATATATATATATATATAAAGAAAATACTGTGAGTACAAACTGGATCGAGATAAACAACAAGAGGAGAAAAGTCACAAACAATAAGAGGTCCCAACACGTTTAAATTATCTTTGATATGACAAAGAACGATCAACGCGGACCCAAATGGACCAAAACGAGTCACTTAATAAATCTACACTGCACAAGTGTGCTCCCTAAATTGCCTCCACACCCTCTAATAGTTATCTTATTCAAAGTCTAAATTATCATGCCTTTTTCCCCTCTTTTTCCAAAAATCCCC
>LIEC01007515.1:0-30880 GCA_001925005.1 Drosera capensis
TTTTTTTTGTAAAAGGGAGGACCCAAGCCTTAGATACTTATACTAATGAAGGATAAGAGATAATGAGAAAATGCATCTTAACCGGATGATATATTGGATTAATGGATTCATATTACATATATATTGATAATTTAATTATATGAATTAATTGTATGTTTTGTGTTATCTTACAGTATTTGTGGGATTTATTCCAAGAAATGTTATACTTTTACTTGTATGGATTTGAGTGTTATATTGTATACGTGTTGTAAGTATTTTGCATTCCACTGTGAATTTGTTAGAATCAGTTTGGTGCAATGATCAAGACGGGTTACACCTACACAAAGCTTGTCTTCTCTTTATGCTGTAAGAAATGTCCTCACTTGAGTATGCCGCATTGAGATTTAATTTGAGTGGTCTGTGAAAAAGAAAAAACAAAAAACATTCTTAATTGAGTGAAATGCTACGCTTGGTCTTTGAAAACAGGGTAAACTAATTATTCTCTCGCTTCTATAATTTTTGTAATTTTTTGATTTTGCATGCGTATCGATATAAAATTTTACACGCGTATAATGACGATTAAATATAATTTTTAAAAAAAAATTATTGTAAAAAATCATTGATTATATTAGTTAAATAATACATGTTATCATACGATCGGACTTGATTTGATATGAAAACGATATCTATATTCAAGCATATATAATATGATTACCAAATGTTCGTATTACGATGACAAAAATATCTAGTAGTATTCGTCTCATCAATTTTGTTTATGCTCGCTTATTTATAAAAGATTAATTTATTCACAATCATAATTTATATTCTAATTTGACATCTTTGGTTTATAAAAAATAATTTTTTATCAATCACATACAATAACAAAAAAAATAAAAATACAATAAAATCCTAATATAATTCTTGGGCAACTCTCCTCTTCAATGCTCCCAACAATGCGTTCATCATCATCCTTGTCACCGTCACCAACGTCAGAATCGACAGTGTGTCCATCGGGACTGATAGTACCTAGTCGGGGTCAACAGTACATTCACTCTCATCCGTCGGAGATGACAGTATACCGGTCATCAGAATTGACAGTGCACCCACCGTAGGTGGCAATGCGCCTATCGAAACGGACAATATGTCACCATCCCAGTTGATACGTCTTTCATATTGACATCTTTACGATAGTGCGTTCGTCGTATCATACATGATCAACATCTCAATCACAATCTTCATAATAAATGGATTGGTTGAAGGCAATGTAACTACCAACATCGCCTCTTCGAACGTTGTCGTCTCATAATTCCATGTCGATGGCCCACATCACAGCGTTGTCGAGAACTCATTTCAAACTTACGTGATCGAAGAAGTTAAGGCAGTCGCGACGAGGGCTTTGCTTGATAACGTTGCCTTGACATCGAGGTTTGCCATTGATGATTTTTTGTCGATTTATTTGTTTGTTTTGGTTGTTGACTTATGTTGATCGATGAATCTAATCAAATTAAGACATTCAAAATGGATACAATAAGTTATTGAACTCAAAATAGAATGGAGAAGACATGATTGAGATTTTAAGATAATTTTAAAAAATGATTGTTAGTTTTAAAAAAAAGAAACAAAATATCAAATGTTAATGAAAAACTCATGGGCAACCTTTAGCTAAATAAGACGATTTATTGATTATTTTCACTATTTTTATGTTGGCAAATCATTGAAAATCAACGAATAAGACTTTTTTTTAATTAAAACAATGTGTAAAGACTAATCACAAGAAGCCCAAATCCACGACCCAATCCACAAACATATAAAAAGAACCCATCGACCATATCAACAATCTCGCTCTCGCTTTGAAAGCACTAGTTTCCTCATCGACGCTTTCATTTATAATCACTTATTTCTATTTATAATTATAATCATGTATCTATATTAATATTTATCATCATATATCTATATTATTATCGATATAACTATTAATAAATATTTCATCATTGACAGTTTTATTAAATCTTTGTATTATATATAATCTGAAAAACATACTTGGTGGAATTAATGTCCAATACAAGTTGTAATCATATATATATTATAAGAGAATTGTATTCCCTGATATTCATCCTATTTAAATTTTTGTATTCATGTGTGAATTTGTTAGAATCATCCCATCGCAACGATCAAGATGAGTTACACGTACATACATAGTGATCTTATTGCAGAGATCGTAATTTTAAAGTCACAAGTGTCGCCATCTATATGAAGTAAGAAATCTCGTGATGTGGCTCGGCCTGTTTTGAGATTTAATCTTGGTGGATTAAGACAAAAAATCCATTTTTAGTTCAAAGAAGGGATATTAGTTATTATAGGATGATTATATGTCCGTGTTATGGTGAAGAAAGAATGGAATGTTATGGGTTGTATGTACAGTCAACTTTGCTTTTTTATCTATTTATTTATCATACTCTAATCAAGAGCGATTGCATGTTATTCTTTGAAAATCACCGAATAATTTATAAGAAGTATGAAACTGATTTATACCGTAAGTTTTAATTTTTATATTATAAGTTAAAAAATTTACATTATAATTTGATGAATATATATTTTTAGTTTTTCATATATTTTATAAATAAAATCTGATAATATATATTTAATAATCTATAATATAAAATTTTCAATTTAAAATATAAAAAATAATATTTTTAATATAAAATTAACTAATATGCTGTCACGAAATTAATCATGCCCATAATATATACCACTAGTAATGACACATTGACACACATTTTCAAAAAAGAAGAAGACATTTTTCCAACAATTCGCTGCCATGATGAGCCCATCATTTCTCTCTTCAGATCGGACCCAAAACCCGGAATCATCCGGCCCAAGGGCACCTGCCCAAAATCACGCCCCAAACCCATTCAGATATAAACCGCACTCAGACCCATTGCGATCTTCTCCCAAAGCTCAAAACCCTAATTTCCTCGACATCGGCGCTCATCCAATAGCAGATCGCCGCAATCAAATCAATCCAAGATGCAGAACGAAGAGGGTCAGATCATGGATCTATACATTCCTCGCAAATGGTAACTATTCGTTATCAATTTACCCGATTTGTTGTTGTTGCCGATGATATTCTCGTGTTGATTGAGATGATTTGGGGATTTGGGGTTTTGGTGACTGCAGTTCGGCGACGAACAGGCTGATAACGGCGAAGGATCACGCGTCGGTTCAGATCAACATCGGTCATTTGGATGAGAACGGCGTTTACAATAACACCTTCTCCACCTTCGCCCTCTCCGGCTTCGTCCGCGCTCAGGTTTTCTTCCCTGCTTGGTTTGATACTTCCCTGCTTGCTTCCCTGCGAGGTTCTTTTTTCGATGCTCAGTTGATTGTTGATACTTTTGGCTGCAGATACTGTGGAAAATATGAGATGGAATGTAGTCGAGTAGATTATGCTTGTTAAGTTTGGAATGAGTGAAAGGTTATTGACGAGGGTGAGAAAAAACGTGAATTAATAAGCTTAATTGTGTTCTAACTAGTGTTTCGCTAATATATTCTAGATGCTGCAGAGGTGATTGGTGAACTCAACCTACGCAATAGTCTTTGTTCACCTTAGGAGGAGCAAGGCTTGAGAATGAAGGATGTTTGATTTTGCTACGTATGTCTAGAAATGACTGATATGAAGGCTGAGTTTATCCTTTATGATTTGACAAAAATTACTAAAAGCTTAGTATCGATCGTTTACGCTTAGATAAAATTGATCTTGTTCTAAAAATGTAGGGTTCCAAGTGTGGAAATGATTAGATTGTACCTATATTTCAGCAGATTTCCCTAAGGTACAAAATAGTATAGTCAAAGCGACAAGATTCCATAATGAAGTTAATCAAATGGTTCGATTCCTAAATATGGTGTTGATTAGTAGACTACTAGTGATGTCATCTTGCGTTTCTTCGACCTTGCCAGTTGCTACCATAACATGGTGGGCCATCATTTCTGTGGTAATCTTTTGTGCAATCTCTTGATGCCCTCTGAACTGCGCAGATTGAATAATAATCTTCTCAATTTACATATCATCCTTTGGTTCTCCCAGCATTTATGCATAGATTTGTGGTCGAATCAGTCCTATGATCTCTTAGCCTTTTCTACTCCAATAGTTGTAATGTTTCGAATGCATTGACCACTGAGTTGTGTATTCCCGTCTGTGGTTGTTTGAGGGTATTTCTGTTTTTGACACAGCTGCTCGCTTCTTTCCTCTATAGTGATCAGTGAGCTATCTTTAGATGAAATTTTTTCTACTTTAGCTTCCCTGTCAATCATGCAGGGTGATGCTGACAGTGCCCTTGATCGTCTCTGGCAAAAGAAGAAAGGAGAGCTGCGTCAATAGATGGATTCGAGCCTGTGTTCTCCTTCGAATTTAGGATTTATGCTGTTTGGGAAAAGTTTGTTTACATCACTAGACTTGATGAGATGCAGTCTTGATGTTGGTACTTATATTTGTTTTGAGTTGAAAAAATTTTGAATTCTACTACACTTTTTCTTGAAAATTTACTGTTTTTTCTATCAGTAGTTTAATGTGTTCATTGCAGTATTGTGACGTCTTTTCTTAATTGTTGGCTTAATTTGTCAATTCGCTACAGGTAGGCTCACGTTAGTTCGACAGAGTCAGTTGTAAGTTGGCCAATTATATGAATTGTGGTTCTGTCACACTCCCTTTTTCTGAAATTTTTGTAACGGCTTGAGTTTGCATAGATGTGGAGGTATAAACGATTAAATATTTGTTTTTATAAACTTATTATGAAATATTAATGATCGTGTAAAGACATACTACGAAGAAATGATTTGATATAAAAACAAGATTTGTATTCAAATGTATAGAATAATGTAAAATATGTTTGTTATATTGAGATAAAAATTATGGAACCAAAGGAGTAAATGATTATGTGAATAGTTATTTACATGACTCCTGTAAACTCATCGGATCATGAAATTATATTCACTTTCCTATATACGTGGAAGGCTTTCCTTCTCATGTATGTTCGGCTAACCTTGAAAATTATATAAAGTGACGAGGATTCCATAACCTGCCAGAGACATTTGCAAGGCACAGGCAAACACATCGTCAACGTGAAAGAGGAGCTGTAACAAATAATGTACAAAGTAAAAGGTATCATATATCAGAATTGTCTCGAACTCTCAAGATGATTTTACATCAGGTATTTACAGAATTATGCAGTGGCCACGCTAGATCAACAACATAAGATTCCAAAGAGAGCCATAAAAAGATCGATAAAATGGCAAGAAGATACATTGGCTGCCGCTACTAGAAGGGTTCGTCTGGCTTCAGAAAGTTGTGATATTCTAATTGGGTCATTTCTCCACCTTTCACTGGATCAAACTGGCAGCGATAGAAACTGCGACAAAATGAATGAAATCGCCAAGTTAGTCATTGGAACTTAAAAAGGACCAAGACAGTTCGATAGACGAGGTTGCCAGTCTGCAGTATCTTCAAGCAGATTGAAGAAACAGACTAATGGGGGGAAAGAAAAACCAAGTTCAAATTACTCAGAGAAACACATTTTCTCCAATCGTTCGACCGCAAGCATATGAAAGACATTTTTCCTCAGAAGAAAATATGACTTAACAAACACATGATTTGCCAGGATATGCAAGTGTTAAACCAAACTTCAAAAGAAAGGGCAGACAATGCACATTACAAGTTTGGTCACTTACCTTCCATCCATACCAAGTATGATTAGTGTGTTCTTTTGATGACCAAAGGCCACAACATAATGGGAGCCTTCAAGCAAGCGAAACTGTGCCACCGACCACTCAGAGCTAAAATATCTAGGTAGAACACCTGCAATACACATGATAGCTTATAAAGTCAGCAGAAATCCCACACATCAATCAAAGATCCCTTACATATGTGCCGATATTCATTTGTCTGATCAGTTGACAACCAATCAAATATTGCTCCAAAGCATTGACAGCAATGCATCCTTCTCATAAGGACTTCCATAATACAACCGGCACCAAGATCTCTTCTCCCCAAGACAACTGAAAATCACACCCAAGGCATCTCCCACAAGCTGTATAGTTCTATACCTCTGAAGCAATCTACTTGCAGCCAAACATGGTGATATATGTTGATCTGTCGGGAAAGGATGTTTACTTTTTTATGAAGAAAATGTCCAAAAAAGATGGATTTAATCCTTCTTCCATGGCTTTTGTTACCCATTCCCTCCCTCCCCCTCCTTTCCCTTACCTCCAGCTGCCAGCTAGGCCAGCTACTTCCCATTTCCAGCGGCTGTGACTTAGCACAGTAAACCAGAATGGGGCTTCACCGAACTTCAGCTCGATGAGAAGGAATTAACTATATATTAAGATTAGTAAAAAGAGGACAGACCAACGAGAAAAACGACAGAATCTATAACTTAAGTATATTGTCATTTGATCATTGTAAAATTAAAAAGCTGTGTCACTTAAATTTTAGCTGTACCTTTAATAAAAGAAAGAGATGAACCAGCTGATGAAGCTGCAGCATTATTTTCTGGTGCGCTTACGGTCTCGTTCATCAAGGACCCTGCATTAACCTTTAGGCTGAAAACATGCACAGTGCCCTTGTCACTAGACACTGCTAACCATTGAGCAGTTGGGGAGAATGCCAAACTGTAAATCTCAGCTCTATCTGCACCTCTCCTCACCTGAAATCAGAAATAAAAAATGTGATGACGGTACACTTCTTGGATGACCCAGCAAAATATTTGTGAAGGAAAGTTCGAAACAGCACGATGTTACCTGCAATGCAACCCCAAATGAACAGAGAACAGAGAACCACCAAACAAAATCAGCACTAACACCAACGATAAATGACAATGTTTTCTTTGGTTTAAAAAGTATAGAAGTAATTTTTTTACTTATTAAAAAAATAGAAGTAAAAGAAAATTCAATACTTGCAGATGGCAGTATTGCAATTTTCACAAAAAGAAAAACACAAGACCTTAAGAAAGAGCTTTTATTTCTTTCTTTTTCTTTTCTCCGTATCCTTGGACAGTACACTAATCTCCATAATATATTGAATCGCATAAAGCATTGATGCAGAATTTCATGGGAAGCGAAAATAATCAATATTTGTCTACCACAGACTCTTCTAGCCCCACCATGGTATTTATGTTGCTCTTTAAAGTCCCTCCATAAAAATTCTCTACATCTTGCTTCTCATTTTCCCTCCAACAACTACAGAGTGCTCAAGCAAACTCTAGTGATGGTATATAAGATCCCTTTGTCACATCTAACCTTTCATCGACGCTATTCCAACCCCATTATGAGAGTGAATTTGGAATGAATATATCAGAAAATAGGATGCTGAAAATATCTCCAACAGTGCATGCCCTTCAGAAAACAAAACCCATTCAGATTGAAAATGACTTTTTTTCCACGATATATGTAACAAGGACAGTATAACGTTCTAATTCACAATCAAGATTTTCCAAGATTTTCCCTCTACTTGTTACTTTTTTTACTTAATTACTTACTTTCCCTATTCTTATTCGTTTTCGGTTCATTGAAAAAAGAACCTGCGGCAGAAAGAAGTTGAAAGATTCTTATAGAATCTATATAGAGTAATTGAATTCTATCTATTTCATTTCTTTCTTTTTTTTCTTTTGAAGCTAAGCACATGAAAAATTTGTATCATAAAATAAGAAAGAATTTATTTGAAGTTTGAACAGCCCCTCCAACTCTTACTCATTCAGCTTTATTAGTCATTCGATAGCAGTGTCCATTAAAATTTTATTATCTCAAAGGCATGGACATGAAGCCAAAATCACATGATCAGAATGAGGATGAAACGAAGGAAAATATAAATGACTCATATAATTCAGGGAAAGGAAAAAAAAAAAAAGAAAAACAGCTTCAACATACATCATATTGTGCAGTTTCATTCTTTACTCCATCTAATCAGTTGCCTATGTCATTTAACCAGCTATTATAAAAGAAAACCAAATCACTTTTCCACAAAAGAACTATCGATCCCCATAATAAATTACCTATCAGAGAAATGGGACATCCTTCTCGACACAACTTCAAAACCAGTGCCACTCTCAAGACAACTGGATTTCACAAATCACAAATAGGCACTAAATTTAAAGTTAGAACTTAGAATACTGACTTGACTACAGCGCTTATGTGAGGGCATGGGCATGTTGGCTGTCTGGAAGGCCGAGAAACGTATTGGACCTTCAATGCTAGATATAGGTGATTATTCATGGAGTGATTCCTTCAAGTTACTAGGGTTGTTCATAACTTCATAGGGGTAACATAGCTATACAACCATGCATTGGGATAACAAGTGGTCAACAGTCCACACAGCATTTATCACTATTTTTTTTACTTCTTTGCAATCACCTAAGTGTAAGCTTTGAAAGTCGACTTCAGAAAAAAAGAAATAAAAGAACCAAGAACTTGCCTCCTGTAGCAACGTGCCATCAACAGCATTGAAAATCCGAATCAGTGTCCCTTTCGAGCTAGCCGTAGCCAACAAATTCCCATCCTGCGTGAGCGCGAAGGAGGCGATCCTCGAATCATGGGCCATGATAAACTTAGTCCTCTTGGACGCATAATGCTCAACCCTAACCTGCCCCTTCTGGGGTCCAAGACACACCAAGATCAGATTCCCTGCAGACTGAGAAACCACACACAACCCCTTCGGATTTGAAACCGTCTCAATCTGATGCAACAGCTTCAGATCAGCAAAGTTATACACAAACACCTTCTGTTCCAGCACAACCACAATCCTATCCCTCCTAAGCCTCACACCACGAACCTCGGACCGAAACGACAACTCCCCGATACACCTGCTCTGATGATCATCCCAAATCATCACCTTATTAACCGGGTACTGCGGCTCCGTCCCCCCACCTACCAACGCCACAATATTACACCTGAACAGCATCTCAGCCATCCCAATCCCACCACCATGATCAAAATCCCTCCTAAATATCTCACGAAACGGATCGCAGTTATATATACGAAACCCACGATCAGTCCCCGCAGCAAAACAACCCGAATCCTGATTAAACGACACATCAAGAAGTGCAGGAGGGGACGAAAACGCAGCACCTTGATTCGACCCCTCGAGAATAGGGTTTTGCGGCGGCGGCGATCGAGGAAGGACCAAATTGGGGGAATTCGAATCATGGGTTTGGGGATTCGATCCATCGGCGATTGAATCGAAGTAAAGGGGATCGGCTTCGGAGGCCGGAGGGGGAAAATCGGGGTCGTCGGGATCTGGATTCGGAGACATTAGGAGGAGAAAATTGGGATTAGCGTTAGGGTTAGGGTTTTGATTTTGAGCGAGCCAAGCTGATACAGTGGCCATTGATGATGAAGGTGATGAATTTTGGGGGAAAATTTTACTACATTGCTTGGGAGTTCGTCTCGGTGTTGAGTGTCGTTGTTGCTTGATGGCGAATGCTACGATGATGATTGCGGTTAAATAACTGACTAACACGATAACTAAACACCAGTCATACGATGACCAAACTTTTGGATCGCCCATATGTTGAGAGTTAGGGAGTCATACAATGAGATTATGCGATGAGTACTACTCGTCTCCCAGTACATAAAGTTTGTTGCGAGGAAGATATACATTCATCAATAGTGTGATCTATATTTTTATAATATTTACCATTAACATGAAAACGAAATAAAACAAAATATTTTATTCGGAAAAACGGAAGTAACGAATTGTGGTTAATTAGTATCACAAAACCTAAACAAGAAGGTTTAAGGGCTAAGATTAGTAAAAAAAGAAAAAGAAAAAAGAAACAAGCACACAAAATATCTTTTTGTTTTGATCTTTGGAATTGCCAATTAACCGCATTCACTGCTATCTCATTTTCCCACTTTTTTTTAACAGTAACACGCATATATAAGTAGATACGAAAATATATCCACGCCATGCCGTTGAAAGTGGATTAGGATCCAACAACAACAACCTAACTTGATTCACAATCTCATAATAGACTACTTCAAACACAACAATGAAATATCAAATATATGTAGAGATGTTCATATCTTTTTACTCGTTGATACTATTTGCATTAGTAGAATCTATACTGTACACAAATAAATTTGCCTAGGAACATCATCGAACAAAAGCGTCCTTTGTGTTACATCAACAACAGTACGTTAAAAAATTTATAATATAAATTTTTCAATTTATATTATAATTTGAAGAATCTATATTTTCAAAATTTCGTTATAGAATACATTAAAATTATATTGTATATATTCATCAACTTATCGTCGTCAACATGCACCATTTACAACAGTTACTATCAAACATATTCCACCTACATCCAACCAATTTATCAAACTACATCCACACTTATAAGTTCTAACAGCAAGTAGTCGCCCGCAGATCTTGGATTGGCCTCTATTCCATACCTCTAAGATATTTGTAAGGAGCATCCACCTTGACCTTATAAGGCAAAGCAAAGGGTTCACAGTTCATTCCCATAATCATGTAAAGTTGAATTGCAAGAAGTGAAACCACCAAATCATGCAAACATTGCATTAAAAAAAGCCCGTCGCGTACAAGATGAATAGAACGCACCTAGCTTAGATATTGCTCTTAAGCTGTAACTCACACTCAACTTAGGCCAGAAAATGTCTGGCTTTGCCATCCAATCGAAACAAGCTAAAAAGGGGAAGAATCGTCACCACTCGAGCCAGATTTTTTGTACTCTTCAAGGTCGGAAAACCACACGAAGAAGAAAGACCAGTCCAGGAAAGTGAAATTTTCACTCCAGCGTTTAACCGCACCCGACTTCAAGTTTTGATTATCTAGAACCGGAAGTCTCCTTCTCAAGAGTTTGGAATGAGATCAATAATGATGGAGGGGAAATATCAAAATCCATCGTACTTGTGTGTAGAATCAGACGCTGTATTTGTGCTGGTGCCATACTGACCCCAGATACTGCAGGCGCGAAACTCATATCATTTTCATGCCCTCCAGTGTTCCTGGATCAGACATGGTATCCGAGACACGAGCTTCAGTTGAAGGCAATGCAAGAAGCCGTGCTTTCTGAGCACGTGGCGGTAGATGCCTAGCAGGTCTCCGTGAACCAACGGTCCAGGGCAGGAAAACTCCTGTGCCACCGTTGGGCATTTTCCTTGGACTCACGACCATAGGACGCAGAGGGGCTAGCATGACCACACTGGGGCTGCGGACGATTCCCCACTTCGGGATCAAATCCATTGCTACTTCATACCCGTTTGGGGGTCCATTTTGTACTCTGGGAGAACTTGGTATAGTCCCAGGATGCCACACTGTCATGGTTTGATTTAGCGGAGTAAGAGTTGTCGACTGATATCTGTGATCTGTGTCAGGCCTGACTCTGAAGAATGTGATGCTGACCCTCCTCGTTGAAGATGGGCACATCACGTGTCTTGCCATGTCTGCGCTGTTGTTTCTCATGACAATGAGTGAACTGCCAAGACACAAAGCCACACTATGGTCAAAAGTCGCCATATGATACCCATGGTATGACCTGTTTTCATCCGAGTGACATAGTACTTCCAAACGGGAACATGGAATGATGATCACTTTTATGATTTCACTGATTAGATTCTCATTTTACCTTGTGTTCTTTGAGTGCTTGCGTGGTGGTGTTCAAACAACTTACTAGATCAATTACCACAAAAAAGCAGAATTTACGCACCCTCCTTTCAATGTAAGTACAAGTTGCCCCTTGAAGTTCCCATCAGCATCGCATACAACACTGCGTCCGAATGCAATGGTCGACTCGGAAAGTAGTAGAGTACAAAGGGGTTGGTCCAAATGAGGAGGTTTAAGATACGGCTGCGAGTATTCCCCCTACATGTAATAAGACATAAGCATTTATGTTAATGACTCTTCGAGGTGCAAAATCAAGTGGTCTTCAAATCTGGAACCATGCTATAAAAGTAACAGATCATCATGACAGTAGCACAAATGAATGAAGATTTACCTCATCGAAATAGTTTATGATGCATCCATTTGGTTTCCTATTTTCTGGCAAGATTTGCCACTGCACAAGGTGATCAAGAACACTTTGCAGAAGTTCTGGGATCGGATCGACTGTAACTGCATGCACCAAATTCGGAAAGACCCTTCAGAATATACAGGCAATTTTTGCTACAATGTAAGAGGAACAGAAGCCTCACTCTTCTGTTGATCGTCTGCTGCTTCGTCTTTTATCTGTCCAAAAACCGGAACACCAAGCTGAATTTGCTCTCTTTTGTTTCCCTTGATTTGCTTGTTGAATAAAATGTATGTTTCACCTGCATATATCCAAGACGATGCTTTAGAGCTCACCGTTAACTATTGACATAGGTAAATATATTTAAATGGGAAAATGTTGCCATTGCAGCAGCAACTAATTGGTTGTTGCAGTCAACATACCCAAGTGAAACTCTATGGAAAGAGGCAATGACATGGGCTTACCTGAGAGTTCTCCGTTTTGGCCTGCCGTACGAAGCTCATCCGCCATGTCATTTAATTTAAGAAGCTCTGCGGAGGTAAATACATCCTCATACAGCTTCAAACCTTTCACAACGTTCACCTGAAATTCGCCATCAGTCAGCACTAAATACCATTTCGATCTGATCCTCGTAACTCTAAAATGCTGAACTAATATATGTGAAATGAAGAGAAATCTGATTAAAACTACGAGAGAAACTCGCCATGTGCCCTTTCACTGGCTCCTTAGCTACGAAACCTTTTGTCATCTTAATTTGCTCACGACGAACTCCACACTCCTCATGATAATCACAGATTTCAATATGCTGAGGACTAACTTGTACTTCATCAGATCCTGCATTAAAGAATAACCGATACATAATCAGCACAGCTACAAAGAAAAGTTATGACAGTGAAGAACTTAAGATAATCTAGAGATCTTGACGCCTTGTAGCGAAGTACAGTCATGTAAACATCCCACGAGAAAACCAGTTCATAGTGAAAATTTACAAATTTTGTCAGCCTGAATTCTTCAACAATTCAACTTCAACAAACGATTTGACTAAAGTGCAAAGGCAATATAAGACACATTCATTTCCTGAAACAGAAATTGCCGCACACTGTAATCTCTTGTATCTCTTTTAGATGATGTTTTACATTAGTTCCCTTGTAGAAGTTCTCGCACATGCAAGACCGTCTGTTGATTGCAGTATTGTTGAATTTGGTTTCATTCATATACACTTATCAAACGTGACGAAAGAAAGAAAGATTTTCCATAAACAAAAATATGCTTGGTCCCCATGGCAGCGTCTTATCTTATATGACTTGTGACAAACCCATTGATGCCACAAACATACAGCAATGCCTACATGCATAGCTAGCTTATGATAATGCACTAACAGTACTGCATCATCGTCTTGATGTTGGATAGCTCTAGGTTCATACTTCATACCATTATTGACAATCATGCCCCATGAAAGATTACTGCGGAAAAAACTGCTCCAGTCAATCACTTATCCAGTGCGCACATCAAAAGATGAATAAATGCATCTAGCCACACCTACTAGCCCGTAAAGTTCAGTTGCTTATTGGAGTCTCTGTTGGTTGATTACTATTTACAGGATTTTTAACAGTGCTAATATATATTCATCAATCATCGCCTAATCTGTTTGCTTGGTCTAACTTCCAGATAAACATAAATTTTAACTCTGACCAAATTAAGAACACGATTGATTAATATCGTATGTCTTAATTAAGATTAAAAATAACCTTTCAGAGTATACATTTCATTTGGGTTTCTTGTTAACTTTTGACTTGGCACATTTTATTGTTTGTTATAGGTGTAAAACATGAAATTTGATACTATGAGAGATTGGTCAAATATGCATTTAATTTGTTAGAGGTGGACATCACCAAGTCTACCCAATGTATCTTCTATATAAGCAAAATAGCTGTGCTGGTTTAGCTTTCCTACACAAATGTGTGTACCACAAACGGTAATTGACAACTATACAAGGATCCTCTCTTTAATGTGGCAATTGGGGCTATTTTGTCCTACCTCCTACAACAGGACAAAACCTCAATATAGATTGTGCCTGTATTCACCTTTTCTTTTCCATTTTTTGTAACTTGGCATTTATAAATCAACCAAACTGATAGTTTTAGGTCAGATGAATATAAATCAAACGTGCTTATGTCTTGTAAATAATGACACCATGTCATATATGACAATTTAAGATATCCTCCTCATAATATACTATGACACCATGTCTTGTAAGCGGCATGAATCCCTTAAAGCCACTAATATCATCTAGAAACTTTTATTCATTGTCGAGGCAATACGACACAGACCAAGTCAAATTATGTACGCCTTTTCTTGTAAATTTATAGTCCCAACTCCCAATCCCTCATTGTAACTTAGAAGTTGGAAGGTTTGTGACCACTGAACCATGCAAGGATGCTTCTATTCCTTAAAGACACAATCACTCCCTAATGCTAGGTAAAGCAAATTGTCGGCCACTTTTCGACCTTTAAGATGTCCTGGTACTCCTTTGGCATCAAATGCAAAGTTATTATTCTATAAACCTTTGTAAAGGCTTCTATTGCATTGTTGTCCACAGGAGAACAACCCACTTTTATCTTCTTACATCTTTATTCTTATTCTACTTATCTTATATTTATGATAATACCTTTTTCCTAAGTTAGAGTACTTCTTTTGTTAGGAGCATCACTTTGGATGCTCAGTACTTGTATCCCTTTGTCCTTTTTGTGACTTAAAAGGCATCAAAGATTCTGAAGAGAAAACTGATACTTCTTTTCTCTGTCTGTATTCTATTTTAATGTTTGAAGAGGAAAATTTAATTGCATCTTCAACGTGCCCAATGGAAATATACAAGAAAAAATGATTTCACAAGGTCAAGGATATTGTCGAGCCATATTTGTTTATTGTTGAGAGAATCTTATATATATATATAACATTATGGTTCCTTGACAATAAACAAATCTTCCTTGGCAATTTCCTCATCCTCTAAACACCAATATGATTCCAATCTTTAACCATATAAACTTTTCTAGGTGTTGAAATTCTTGGCAATACAAAACAAATAATATACGAAGCTTTAGCCCCTAATTCATAATTTCTTCATGTGTTGACTCGTTAATTGTATCAAAAAAACTAAAAAAAAATTAGGCATGCATATAATTGGTTAGTTGTCTAACCAGTTAAGTGTTAATTTATTAGCAAACAACTATAATTGACCATCCTCTCCCAGAAAAAGAAAGGAACGTTGACATCATTATAAATATATAATACAAATATAAGAAGTTTTTTTTTATTGATCATTTATATGTCCATTTTTCTTATTGATTAATAATAAAATTTTCATTGGTTGATTTCACGATGAATTTGAATTAATCAATATTATTAAAAGCTTTATTATCAAACATATGAATAATTAAATAACTATATAAAAACTTGAAGTAATAATATTATATATTTTTTATTTGAACAAGTCCTTCTTTTTGATCGATTATGACATGAATAATCACATTAAAAAAATTAAGTATTTTGTATTTCATTTTATCATATTACATTAATGTAATGGTTTCAAGTATTATCCAATATTAGGAGTTTTTTATAATTGAACAATGAATGAATTATTGATAAATTGAAACGTATAATACATAATATAACTACTTGATAAAAAATGAATTATTTATTGTTAATAAAAAAAAATACAAAATAATACATCACAAAAAATACAATTGAAATTTGTATATTCACGAATAGAGATATAGTGTTTTATAGAACAAATTATGGTGATGGATATTATGATAACACCATAAAACAGAAAGAGTATGCAATATAAAAATATAGATTCAATAACATTTAATGTCACTATCTTCCTAGTTTTTCTCTCTGTACCATAAAAACTTGTAGAACACCATATATTATTTCTATTGCTTGGCAATCATCATCCACAAAATTGAAGGTCAATGTTATTCAAAATTGAGCATGGTGGTGGTATGGTAGAGGACAAAAGCTTCGACAAAAACGAATATTCTTCTGTGTACAAACCAAAATTCAATGATAGTTCAGTGATAACCTTAGAGCAAGCTTTTGTCACTTGGTCATATCACTCTCTGTCATAGTCTATGACACAAACAAATTTAGTCATAATATTATCTAAAACAATATACATATAAAACAACAAATTTCATAAATCAAATAGGATTCAAGCTCATATTCTCATTTCATATATAATATTCTAGTATCTCGACAAGAAAGCAACTGTGTCTAAAACTAGAGTTGATAATAGATTGTTCAGTAACGGTGTTTGAGTTCATATCAATTGGAAAGTGTACCGTGACTCTATATTCCAAGATAAGGAGTAAAAAATCGTCCCAATAACACAGTGACATCACACATATCTATAATGACGTATACATATGAGAATATCCCAGAAAAATATCCATCATTAATAAACACCAAACTTAGAAAAATCACAGAATCACAGTGAACAGCTGACCCCAACGTGCAATAAACAAAGTTCGGTGTCACCAACTTGATCACGGACTCCTTCCTCCTCCTCATATCAAAAGACATTTTTTTTAATACGCAAAAGGCGTTTAAAAAAACATAAGATTTGTTTTTTATTTTCTTAACAAATTTGACCGAACACAAAAAAATCAATCCGATTCAACAAAACACGTAACAATTATCAAAAAATTTAATTAAACATGTAATTTAATGATCACTCAAATCAAATCCAACCATGACTTGCTAATTAACCATTCAATCGAATTCACCTTCATTATCATACAAAATCAGATAATACTAATCAAAATCAGTAATAATTAACTCAAAATCAATCAAATTAATCAATCAATCTTCCTTTACCTGAATCAGTGATCTGACTCTCATCACGCGAATCCTCGTCTCCATCACCACCACCACCACCACCAACAGAGCTTCCATTGCCATTACAATAATTCTCCGTCTTCGAAACCTCTCTCGCATCGCCGCCTCCGAGGACGCCGATTTCCTTTTCTCGTTTCGTCTGATCCGCGACTCTGTGGAGCTCGGCGGCGACATCGGTGATGGAGAAGTACTTCTGCATCTGGATCACGGGGATCCAGTTCAGTCTCCTCCGATGAATCGCGGCGAACACCGCATCGTATTCCGTCGGATTCGGCGACTGAGCGGCGATGTGGCCGCAGAGCGCGTCGATGATAGCGTTCGCGGCCGCGAACTCGCCTCTGTACCACGCGATTATCGCGTCCTTCGCCGCCATCTCCGCCGCAGCCGTCGGAGAAGGCATCACGGCCGGGACGACATGAGGCGATCGATCAGTGGACGGTGGCGCCGCCGGTGGCATGGTGGTGACGTGGCAGCGGCAGAGGCGATGATGGATTGGGTTGATTCTGTTTTGTTTTGATTTGTTGAGTGAGTGAAAAATGAGAGGAAGAAATGGGAGAAAAAGTGAGAGGAAAGAGGTTGAGATATGACGCAACTGAAAGTGGGAGGGTTTAGAGAGGTTTTATAGGATCTATATTGATTTTTTGGAAGGCGATGGTTTGTGAGAAAAGGTTGAGTAAAAGAATGGGAAAGAGTAAGCTATAAATGAGGAAAATGATAGAGAAACTTTAGACTGTGATTGAGATTGAAGTTTAGGTCGAGATGATTCGTGAGCAATGTTTTAAGATTTTAAGGAATTTTTAGAAAATTTCGAATCCCGATCCAAAGACTAAAAGATGATATGATGAACAAATATTTTCGTTATATAAAATACACATTTTAAATAATTAATTAAACAAATAAATGATTCAAGCTTCCTTACTTATTCATACATGAGTAGGAAAAGATAATAAAAATGAGCGTAACTATTGATAATTTATGTGATGTTAGTTTAGATAATAATATGTGTTTACTTGTGGATACGTGACACGAGATCTTGAAGACATTTTTCTCTCATTGATTATTCAAATGTACCAAACATCGTGAATGATGTGCAACATAAGAATCCAATGTCCCTTGTTACTTTAATTTAAGTCTCTCTCTTGTCGCCGTCGTTCTTTCTTTTTTCACTGTACCTCTTCCGTCCTTCAAACATACTCCTACGAGGTTATATTCCACCAAGTTCAACAACGTTAACCAGGTAAAAGTTACTGCCACCGAGAAAATTCTCGTTTTTGGTGTATGACCATTTAGGCCACCTAAACAAAAAGCACGTGCAAGATTTCCACAAGGGTAAATCCGGTAACTCGGTAGTTAAACTTAACCTGTCCATCAAAAAGTCAAAACTCGAGTGATGCGGTTTATTGGGCCCACCCGCGGCGGCCGCCGGCCACCGAACTCGGTTCCATGATTGGGAGTCGAGCCTCGGTCTCGAAATTCGCCACGTCGATGATTAGACACCCTTACGGAGTCTTACTCACTTTCAGTCAGTGGGCCCGTCGTCGACGTTTCCATTCCATCCTTTCTACCCAATCCGGGGATGTTTAATCGAGATGGCTAACATTTCATCATTTTACCTAATTATAGGAATATTAAACGAGACAGTTATGTTTTTACTCGTTCCACTAATCAAACAATCCTAAAAATTTTCATGGACCAAAGATTCATATGATCAATTTTTATTGACAGTTGGAAATTATTGCATAATGAAGAAGAATATTCGTCGAGCACTAGCTACCTATCATTTCTCCATCTTACACGTATTTGCACATGAAACATTATTTTAATAGGGTAAGAGGAGATCTTTCCATTTCCCTTTCTTGCCTTTTACACTTGTCACTTGTGTTGGATTGGAGCATTCACTTGGGCATTCTAACGTCTTTTATCGGGCTTCCAATCATTTCACTAATCAAACTTCATTAGTCAAAACCAGAGAAAACTAATGATGTTACCGAAATATAGAAACTCTACAATAATTGTACTCCAACCTACAATAAGTCGACTGTGACAAACAATATGAAACTACAGTAATGAGTTTATAACAAGAAATTAAACAAACTTTAAGACATCACAAGTTGTTTGATAATTTCAACCTAGTTATTATCTCCGGAGTTAATGGTAGTCATACTCTTGGTTCCTTACTCGTCCAAAATTTTCACTGATAAGTTTTTTTTTTCTCGAAAGGCTAAATTAGGATGGAATGTGATAAGATCTTGTAACGTCATGATTGTAACAACGGGTTAGCCATTCGAGAGAGAAAGAGAGAGACGAAGAGATCACAACGAGACGATCGTGGCTACCAACTTAGGAAAAGCACGATTCGACAAAAGCTATATGGTTAACCTTTTTCTCCTCTGCCCCGTTATCTTTTCTTTTGTGCCGTCCATTTTATACGGGTCTTTTTTGTACCTTTCTATTTTTGAAAAACTAAGCACTATCTGGTCTATTCTCGCAAGAATCTTGCAAGGAAAGAAAAAGCACAAAGCTAAGTTTGTGATTAAATTAAATAGGATCACGAGAATCAAGTTCGTGAGCGTTTATGAAGTTCCTGAGCGTATAAGCAACGAATAGGAGTATAGGACCGCATATTGAATTTTAGACGCATATTGCTCCTCGCTTGAATGAGCAATTCATAATACACGCTGCGAGTGGTTAGACCATCCTTTTAAAGCTAGTCAGTTAGGTACAAGCTGTTTTCACGCTAAAAGTAGCATAGAATCTCAGGTTTTGTCTACCGCCATATAACCATCGATATTACTGCAACACCAACGGGAAGGCCAGTAATACATCGAAGGTTTTGGCTTAAACGATTTGATGAGATCATCTATACTAACAAGACAAATATTTCTTTTCGATAACCCATCATTTTAGAACTCTGTAATTAATTATGTTTAACATGAAATAATACTAAAAAGGATGACCATCCTAGGAAGATCCTTAGGTTGTGTGCGAATAAAACCAAAACACGCCGTGGGACCAGTTTCAAGTCTGAAAAATGAATGATTCATAATAATGATCCGATAAAAAAGATTGGACGGAATGTTACAAGGCTCCTTAAACAGATGGCCGTTCATGAATCATTATCATCTCATGAAAAATCAGACAGACGACATTCACGTATGCAAGCATGCGCGATTTCTGACACTAGAGATGTTCATATGGCATGATAAAAAGAGGAGAGCACAAAACCAGTTTCGGCAAAGGACCTACTCAAACTTTTTTTTGTCTAACCTTTTCTGTGGTTCTTGTCCTAGATAGACTAACGTGCAGAGCAACACTTGAGGAGGAAGACGATTCATAAGATTTCCCTGTAGTGAGGTCTACTAACCTAACCCATAGCGATGGTCCATATTCGACTTTTGGCAAATCTTTAGGCCACAGGACTTTCGGAACCCGAATAGGGTACGCAACAAGTGCGCTTTGATGTTTACGTAACGTTGACCCAATAAATAGAACCTAAGGGTCCCTGATAAATCACGGTACAGGCATATGCTCTATAGATGCAAGAATAGAGGTCCTCGAGAACGACGAGAAGGGAATGAAGAACTAGCCAAACTAAACAAGGAACACCTCGTTTGTTCGTTTAGAAAGAGCAGGCTTGGTTCGAGATCACGGCAAATGAACCAAGTTTGCTAAGATCCAGTTTGTCAAGATCTTGTTCGGAAAACAGACATGGCGAGAGCGAGATGCTCATCAAACATCATAAATCCCAAATTCTTTGCACATAATTTCAAGGACCTTAAGGCCTTTCGGACAAATAGATCCGGATAAATATTGAGCCATCATAATGCTTACCATAAGCTCAAACTCCGAGAGTTCATAACTCAACACATAAATTGGTTCATTAGGCACTAACCATTTCGAGCAGGCTCTTATAACAGAGTCAAGCCCAGACCACATGTATGCCTATTTACAGCACTAAAAGGGATGTAGTTAATTATGGGAAATCGATCATGAAATCTCTCCAGAGTTTAAACAACGATAGCCTTCAACTCGAAAAGAAAGATCTCATTGATTTCTATGCTTTGCCAAATGTGGGGCAACTACTAGCTCAATTAGAAGTCACAGCGACATAGCCATAAAAATCTAAATCTACATCGTTACTTACCTCCTCATACTTCGAGAAGATCTTGGATACATGCATACAACTTACTCTCCCCAGCCTGGAAGCTTCCTATGATAGAAGTGATACAAGAGAAACAAACTCCAGAGTCACGCGGCCTTTGGATCTGGTGTTGATGACGAAGTGTTCGGGATATCTCCTCAGCAGCATGAGCAATGCATACCATGGTTTCCCTTTTGATTCAGGACCTGACCAGTCTTCTGAGGTCAGGTACCTCCTCACTCGACTATGGTGCCATTTGTCTCCGTACATTTCCATCAGCTGCAACAAGATAACCAAAGAAGAATTCAGAATCACTCTGTCCGAAGTCCATCATTGAGACAATTCAGCAAACATTCACATATCGATGAATAGTGCTCGTCTCAACACAACATAGGGAAATAGTATCTAAAAATAAACAGTGTATCCAAGGTTTGTTAGCCAAAAGTGAGAACACGCATGATATAGAGGCCGTGAGGCACTAATTCAAAGTTCAAGCTCTTATGGTTGATCCATTAGTCAAAACTCATTTCAGGCTCGTCTTGATCACGCTTGAGCAAGACAATAGAGGTATCACGCTTGCATGCAGAACTACTTTAAGAATTGGAGACTACACATCCTGCCAAATTTGTTCCCGTATTTACCACATCAAGCAAAGAGAATACTTGTCTATGTAGAGAAATTTACTCCTTCCCACCACATCATCACCTAAATTTACGTTTAGCCAGATTCTAAGGGATAGGAAGCTGCAGTCAATTAAATAACCCAGGGCTAGTAAAGGAAGGGAGACGATAAGAGAAGAGGCCATTGTTTATTTCTTGAGCCAAACGATAAGGAATATAATCTTATCTGTGCAAAAAGTCTGGAAAGCAATTTTCAGTTGTAAAGAAAGCAGTCCAATAAACAGCAAAGCAGAGATTGAAAGATCCCAATGCAAAAATAAATGCAGCTGCCAGCAATACCCATGACGCTAAATGCTGAATCCAAGGGACCAAGTAATTTTTACCTATAGAAGGAAATATTTAGAGCGGATGCTACCAGATAGGCAGACTAAAGCCCAAATGGACTACGGACCTCGGGAGACTTCAGATTTGATCACAAAAGCATTCTAGTAATTTTTCCATGGATTCTGAAACACATTTGAGAGTGACTATGCTCCCTATCTACATGAACAAGACAACAGAATGTTGAAGACTATATGAAGATTTATTCAGGAATCTTTGCAGAAGACAACATATAGAGGAGTGCACCAGTTAAACTCATAATTGGAAGACACAAGAGTAGAACTAGGTTTTCATTAGACAGGCCCCAAAGTAGAGTGCTCTGGCACTGGCATGAAAATCTATGTATCCTATCCAACTCAGTAGGAAAATTGTACAAGTTTGTCTCATATAGCGTGTGCTAGCACTTGGCACGTCACATTGCATTTCACTGGATGCATGAGATGTGATTAATTGGCTTAAATTAATAGGTTAAGGTTAGATAACATGATCGTTCTCACACTGATCAATTTTTTGTGAAGGGAAGGAAATCAGATGAATGAGGAAATATTCAAAAAAAAATTCAAGATGTTTAAGAGTTGACATCCTGTTGGAAGCTGTAGGCCGGTAACAAGACAACATTAACTCAATCTTGAATTTACACAAATAGAGGACACAGACAAAAAAAAAAAAAAAAAACAAAAGGCCAATGGAGTTAAAGCGGAACCATCGAACGTCCTGCACAGCTCGAAGAAGAAACTCACCAATATCATTATCCGGTCAGCAATCCAAAGAATAAAAAAGCATCAAGGTTGCTAGCTATAAATGGCATGTTAACCTTAAGAAAATAACTGCACTGTAATACAAATTACAAAACACTTGGTTTTCAGAAATATAGAGAACATCAATACTGACACATGCATCAGAAATTTAAATCATTGATATTTCAACGAAAACCAACGAATGCTTCTGTGATTCAAATTGTCAATAACATTCATTCAAATTGTCAATAACATTCTTGCAAAGCTAGTGAAATATATTCTTAAAATCAACCAACCTCAGCATGGAGTTTCTCCATTGGCATCCATTCACCAGGACCACAAAGATCAGAAAGCACAGTAGCTACAGATGATACAACATCCTTTTCTTCCATCTGCATAAGTTGATTATTCTCACCATCTCTATCAGCCCTAAATCTTCCATCTGCCTTCTTTTCTGCAAATGTTTGAGTCTAGTCAAGGTAAATTAGTTTTGCTTCCTAGATGTCATTATTAAGAAAGAAAGCATCCAAACAGTACACACTTCAACGCAATGGAGAAGAAACCTAACAACATGCCACAGGAGTGGCATTGCAAACCCAATAATGAAATTTTTCTATATTGTGGCTGATTATAGCTGTTCAACTAAATCAATTGGTTATGTACTGTATCAGGGGTGCAGATAATTGCTTGAGGCCAGAAGCCTGTCAGCAGAGAACATTATTCCAAGTTTATGACAATTTGCAGGGACTGTGTATTTTAGTCATCAACCATCAACACGATCTGAATAAGTTGAGCTACTCAACAGTGAGAAAATCAGATGCCCACAAAATTGATATAGCCATATAGGCAATATAGCATAAGACCTATCGGTTTTACAGCACAGACACCATAGGCGATATAATTCTACTAATGGACACGAGAAGATATAAACAAGTTTAGCAAGACCTGAACATATTTGGGTGACATAAACAATTAATCAGCAAATACAATCACCATGTATGAGCTATGCAAGAAATCATATACTGGTGGCGACATTTAACTAAAGTAATATTCAACACTATAAACAGCAACTAAAGCTCTAAATAATCTGAATAAATATCACTTTATAATTTCAAAAAGAAAAAGAAAAAAAGTATCCCTTCATTATCAACTCAGTAGTTTGTGTAAAGTCCATCATAATCTTTCCTTCAGTGTGCTTGCAGGACTGGATCTCTTTTTCTTTGAACTCGTTTATGACTTAAGGCATTATACAGTCAACCTTCAATCAAACCCAATCCGATTATAGGTCCAACAACTTGATCAATCCGATCATCACCATATGCGCATACTAAACCTCATTTAAGAGTCCAACAGGTAAATCGAACCAATTATCATGTCACTGTTGCACCAAACCTAAATTGAGTCCAACATGTCAAGCAATCCGACTATCAAGGCAATGCTGCATCAGTAAAATCAACCTCCCCCCCCCCCCCCCCCCCCCAAAAAAAAGTTCCAAACCATAACCAAAATAGGTCGAAAAAAAATCATGCATCAATTCAACAACATTCATTTAAAACGTACTATAGGCATGTCCTTCAGAAACCATAGATCTAACATTTCAATTCTTAAAACAATACACACATCATACACAAACAGTAAGCAGAAAATGACCGGAACTTCACTCATTTCACAGCGTTTCCGTTCATCAAGGTAATGCTGAACCAAACCTAATTTCAGATCCGAATAGACAGCGAAATCAAGCCGACCATCAACAACACAATGCTGCATCTCCAACTCAAACCATAGCATAACACTAAAAACATTGCATCAATCTAGCAATATTCATCCAAAACATCACATAGGCACATCCCGATGTCCTTGGTATACTATAATCTATAAATCTCACATTCCAACACCAATTCGAACAATACAAACATCATAACATCGCGATAAACTTCACTAACCTAAAGGCGCCATCAATCCCCCCTTCCCGCCACCACCACCACCACCACCACCACCACCACCGCTGATACACCCATATCCATAACCCTCACCACCACCACCAGAATCTCCACCTCTCCTGATCCTCTTCCCTCCATCTTCCTCCTCCTCCTCATAATACTCCCTCACTCTCCCCGCCTTCTTCCCTCCCCCATACCTAGCCACAGCCGGCATCACCGGCACCGGCTGCGGCGCAACAACCAATTGCGGATTCTGATTCTGATACTGTCTATTATTACTATTCCCAACAATACTCCTCACAGGCAACAGAAAATAAAACTCCTTATCCCCAATCTGCAGCAAATCCTGCGAGTCCAGCTTCACCGGCGGCGTTCCCGGCAGGTGAAGCACGCCCTCGACTTGGCAGCCGTTTTTTCCAAGGACTTCGAGCGCGAATCGACGGCGCTGGAAGTCGTAGAAGATGCGGGCGTGGTGACGGGATATGTTCATACCGCCGCCGAGGGAGGAGAGGTCGACGTCGACGGTGGATTTCTTGCTGTTTCGGCCGAGGATGATGGAATAGGTTTGCATGTAGTATTCGAAGTCTTCTCCTTGGAGTTTCGCGAATCCGGCTTCCACGTCGCTGCCGGTGGTGGTGGCCACGGTGGTCGACATTGTCGCCGGCGAACGGAGATCGGAGAAAGGAGATGATTGATGGGTGAGATTTGGGGGCGATTTTGCTGGGGGGAATAAACGTTCAATTTGATTGATATATCATATATGGGTGTAAATTTGGAATGGATATGTTCCTCTGCCATCAAAATTAATAATAATGTCATCTAAAAAAATTAATAATGATGTGAATTACATCATTATCTTTTATTGTAATTCTATACATTTATTTCTTATGATATCTTCTGTCACAATATTTTTTATTTTTATCTTTTACATTCCTATAGTTTCTACTTATCTTAAAACATAAATACATATATAATTGTTTAATAACATTAGGTTTTAATAATCATATCTTTTAATAACATTTTTACAAGTTGTTTTGGGAGGTCGAGGAGAGAAAAAAAAACATGCTGATTGTTTATCTTTACGCTCACTGTACATTTGATATCTGACGTAATCATGGATTTCTTTTGCTTCAAATCAACATGGTAACATCATAACCTGTTTAGACGAATGATCGAACTTTCCTCGATCAGCTTGCTTGGTGAAAAAAGGACACCAGCATATGTGTCACACACTATGTACGGCCAGTTCCGTCGTAATGCATATTATGAAAACAGGATCAACGGAGTCCAGGCGCAGAACAGCTAACAGCGACACTCTTTTGACTTCAGATCAAGCGAGAGCAGATAAACTTCATGAAACACCTACTGCCCGAAATCGCCCTCATCTCAACCACGACTTCACGAACAGAAATTGTACATGTCCATCTTTCCACGGTAGATGCTCAGAGTATATGGTGGATGTGATGAAGCTTTGTGGAATGGAATAGACGGCGGCGATCAAGCATACCAATACATCATATACATGAGCAAAAACCAAAAGTGTCATCGAAGGTGAATAGGCGAAACCAAATCTGAAAGACATGATACTCTTCACTCTTGCAGGTCTTTTATAGCTTCACCTTCTCCAGCAGCATTGCGGTTCCACAGGTCAATCTACAAGGGTTCAAATTCACCACCTTCTCCACGACATCTTAGATCTCATCCAAACAAAGATCATCCTCATTCCGAGCCGTCTGGTCTCACGCCAACCCACATCACCACTGCTATATAATAGATTCAATACAGCTTTCACAGCATAATAGTGGATCGTGATCAAGAGCACTGACATATCTAATATCCATATGCACGAACAGAAACTGAAGCATTATGGGGAGTAACTTCAAATTATCCAATTACATGAGCCAAAAAAGGGACAAAAGTATCTATGCTTCTCATAAAACTGTACAAGTAATTATCAAAGGAACATGTTAATCAATAACAATTGAGGTAGAGTATTGGCCAATCCTTCCAATTAACAAATTCAGTAAACAGCGTTACAACAAGATACTAGCAGCAATAACACCGTAGAAGGGGTACGTAGAAGGGGTAGTAGAACTGCAAACATATCAAGCTAGCGTTGATAGATACCAAACATTCACCATAATTTGTATGCGTGCCGAATTCTAGACTGAACATACAGCACCTTGAAGAGACATTATGCAAGAAAACGGACTGAACATACAGCACCTTGAAGAGACATTATGCAAGAAGACGGACACAGTAGAACCTGATATCAAGCTTTGACAGGCTCATCATCATCTTCAATATCCCAACTCAAGTCTTCGACCTCATCAGCAGCACTCTGCCGCTTCCACAGCTCCGCCCGGTCATGACTCCCACTGGGCTTCACGCTCACTTTCTTCTCATCCTCACTTCCAACATCCTCGATCTCATCCCAACCAAGATCTTCCTCATCCGGCACCGACTGTTTTGTGTCTTTTGACACCTCTACAACATCACCGTCTTTGGCACCAGAAGACCCACTATGCTCATGTTTTTCCTCAATTGCAACCTCCCCCACCGATCTCTTCGACTTCTCATCACCGATGATTTCCTTTTCACTCACTTCTGAACCGATCTTCTCATTCAACACGTCCACTTCCTCTCCATTACCCTCACTTCTATCGGCTTCACCCACATCTTTCACCTCAGATAATGAACTACTGCCCGTAACCGCATTATCAGCATCAACAGATGAAGCAATGGTCTCTTTCCCCTTCATATTATCAGCATTCACAGATACCACATTATCCATCTTCCCATTATCAACATCTGCAGATGATGCGTTGGCCACTTGCACATTCTTCTCCTCCTCGTCCTCATCCTTGACATCCCAACTCAACTCCTCATCCTCATCCTCGTCCCTCATCGCCCTCTTCACCAACCTCGCCCTCACAAACTCCGCCTGCCTCAACCGCTCCACCCGATAAAAATACCGACACCAGAACGTTTCATGATCAACCACACCTTCACTCCCCACAACAAGCTTCCTATAAATCCCCCCAAGAATCTCACCGTCCCTCGTCAACCCCTCAATCTCCTCCCTCTTTTCCCCCAAATCAAACCCTAGTTTCCACCTCCCATACTCCTCCGGATCCTCCTCCGGATCCTCCACGTACACCCTCACATCCCCCCGAATCACCCTCAACTTCCTCTCAAACCTACTCACCCTAACATCGCCGTCATCCCTCACCGCCCCCGAATCGGAGGAAGACGAATAATCGGCGTCTCGATCAGGACTGACGAGGAGTGATTCAGCGATTTTTCCGATGGAGTCGATGGAGACGACGGCGGGGAGGTCGAGGTCGGCGACGGCGCGGGTTAGGGTTTCGGTTTCCTTTTTTAGGCCAGATCCGAATTCCTCGAGGTCTCGGCGGACCGTCGAGATCACGGATTCGGATCGGGTCGCGACGGTCGTGATCAGGCCGCCAAGGGACCATGTGGTGGTGGTGGTAGCGATGGGTGGTGACGCGGCGTCGTTGGCGGCGGCGGCGGAGGAGGAGGGAGGGTCAGGATCATCGGAGAAGACGGATCTGAAGAAGTTCATCGGAAAGAGAGAGAGTTGTTGCCGGCGATGTGTCAATGGCGGTGATCCAGGCGGAGGTGAGATGAGTGCTTGAATACCGAATTATGTTCATTGTCAAGGTCTTGTCTTGCTAGATACTCCCTCCCGCGATGTGAACAACAATTTATTTATTTGTCATGATCTTTGTTTTAAAATATATTTTACTCATATCATACATTTTATAATATATATATATATATATATATCTCTCTCTCGCGATGTGAACAACAATTTATTTATTTGTCATGATCTTCGTTTTAAAATATATTTTACTCATGCCACAATGTATGTTGTGGGATGATCAGACGTGATTTGATATGAAAACGAGACTTGTATTCATATGTATAGAATAATAAAGAATACATATTTATTGCATCTTTTGTGGGACGAAGGAGTAATATTTAATAATTTTTTTACCTAAAAAATAATAAAATAGTCATAATTTGTTACAATGCAGCACTACTTTATTGTCTATTCTAATAATTGATATAGTAAATCCACACTATCATTCAAAAAATATATTTATATATCAATATATATATATATATTTAATATATAAATCCACGAATCAGGTCAAACTGTTTCTTATATTATAAGACGGAGGGAATCACACCGTGCCAATGCTTCTTTGGCTTTCTCCATTAGGGAGCACCGTATTTTGCATTATCCATCACCATGACAGACTCATCTCGTTTTATCCATCTTTGTGTATGATAGAATGGAATGATCTCAATCTTATTTTTCACATTTCGTTATCAACAACGGTAACATAAAGATGTTCACAATTGAGTTTGTTTTGTTAAAACAACGAAATATATATTCTATTCATCTTATTTAAATTATAATAATTTTTTATGTTCTATTCAAATTATAATATTATAATATTTAATAATTTTTTTCACATAAAAATATCTCTATTTTATATCAAATCAACTCATCCACCACCATTACTTTTTTTTCTCACTCCTTTGTCTCACGTATTCATTAAAACAAAATTATCATTCTTTATTAATTTAACACATATAGGATCAAATCGTTATAATTTGGAGGGGAGAAAAGAGCTATTAAGTAAAAGGGAAGACGGTTTGTGGCCGTTTGACTCATTTCCTTCACTTCTCAGTATTGATGTTCATGGATGCGACCTAGTAACTTCATTTTGGTAGGGCTGAACTATCTTTCTTAGAATTAGCAAAGTATCATCATCAAAACTACACAGATTCATGTCGAAACCAACAGAATATAAAGTCCTGATCGCAACCCGATGATACAAGTTTGTATTTTAGATTAACCTACCACAACAATCTCGCTTTGAAGACTAGCAAAGAATACTTGGAAACAATTTGCAAGAATGCGATTCTGTCGCTTTGCCTGGCAAGTTTTCGGATATTAAACAGCAAAAATGATGGTACACCGAGCAACCTAAGACTTGATTAGTTCGGTCAGAGTCCTCTGCAGCTACAATACATAAGTTGTCGCCATGGCGCCAGCATCTTTTGCGAACCAAAGCAAACATATTCTTCAGAAAAACTAATAATCGATATATCGGTTATTTACAAACTGACTCTACAGTCACAGCTCGTAAGTCATGCCAACCTTGAGCAAACGCTTATGCGGGATATCAAGGACTTTGTCACTTTGCCTCAGATTCTTTTTCAAGAAACTGTACCCGTAGTTGATCAAGATCTTCTTGCCAATGCTCGATCCTTTGCTGGCGACCACCTCGTTTTCACCCATCAGATGTATGACTCCAGCTCTCCACGCCTTGTCCAGGGCCTCGATCTCCTTCTCAACCTCCTTGTTTAGCTCTTCTTCTTCTTCTTCGCACCTTCCCTCATTGTTCGCATTCTCGTTCTCATTGATCCCATCTTCGGAGCCTTCTGTCTCATTCTCTATGCGGTCATGCTTGCTTTGTTGCCTCAGTGAATCCAACCAGAATTCGTCCCTGACGAATTCTTTCAGCCTCTCAACCAGTACTTTCTCGAAGGGCTCTTCGTGGTCTGAGCGCACATCTGTATAGCCGTATCTGACAATGCATCGGAACACACCCAGTTCCCTAGGCTGCACACGGCGGAAGAGGAACCTTTCCTGCTGTGGGATCTTGCTAATGGGCAGGGATTTAAATGACACAAAGACAAGAACGGAGTGCAGGGCTGGGATGTTGGCAGCATAATGCTCAAAGATAGGAGGAATGCCGTGGACAAGCTCAGAGTAGAAGATAGAGAGGCCAGGGATGCGACATAGGTTTGATTGAGAAGCTATGTCCCTCAGCTGATCAGGGGAGACCTTGTGATCCATCTCGTAGTAGTACTTCTTGCGGTAAACGTAGTTCCAAATGTACATGATGGTAATGGATACAGTAGCGAAGGCGATAGGGAGGTAGCCTCCGTGGGGGAACTTGTACATCACCGAACTTAAGTAGGTGAACTCGACGGACATGATGATAACGATGTAGCCGATTACAATAAGTATGTGCTTCTTCCAAATTATCAACATGACCAATACCATGAAGGATGAGGTGATTGTCTCCGCAAATACCACAGCAATTCCTGCATGAAATTT
>LIEC01007516.1:0-25112 GCA_001925005.1 Drosera capensis
ATATTGATGATGTTGTGGTAGAAAATGATGATAATGATGACGATAGTGTATGCAGTTCTGTTCCTTCATGGGGAGAAGAGGGTAACATTGAGCTTGATGATAATGTATTTGTGAATGAGGAAGGGATTGATGCTGGGAAGCAGGAAGAAGATCATGGCAGGGTCCATGAAGAAGATCATGGACATCATCATGAAGAGGGTAATAACATTGATATGCATACAGATTCTGAGGTTTAGTGATTTAGTGATGTGGAATCTGAATCTTTCATTGGTTCTGTCATTGAGTGCAGTGATGAAGATGGAGGAAAAATTAGGTACAAATGGTTTGATGAAAATGAAATTGAGAATCCTAAGCTAACAGTAGGGTTGATGTTTAAAACACCTCAACAGTTTAGATTTGCACTAGTGAATTGGAATTTGGCTAATGGTTATGACATTCAGTAGATTAAAAATAAGAGGAAAGCAATCACCGTAGTTTATAAACATACAACACCAATAGACACAAAAGACATGTCAATACCCAGCCTAAATAAGCTTCTAGTTCACAAGTCACCCAAAACACATGTTGCAACTGGAGAATCCATGCAAGTCCATGTACAAGGGTAGGATATCAAATTAAAATATTGGACAACAAGCATATCTGTGGAAGAACCTACAAGAACCACCTAGCAGACTCTAGGTACATTGCCAGGAAATTTCTAGATAAATTTAGGGATAATCCTAATTGGATGTAGTTGCCATTCAAAAGCAATTAAAGAGAGAAAAAAATGCTAGATGTTCCTCGGGTGGATAATATATAGGGCAAAAAGAAAAGCATGGGCTGCAATCCATGGGGATGAGGAAGACCAATACAGGAAGATTAGGGACTATGCCTTGACTGTAATCCACACAAATCCTAGGTCAACTGTTAAAGTTTCAACTGAAGGGACTGGAGTAGAAGGGGAGATGAGGTTTCAAAGGGTGTGTACGTGTCTTGGTGCACTGAAATCAGGATTTCTAACGAGCTTTAGACCCATTATTGGGTTAGACGATTGTCATTTAAAGACTGCATTTGGTGGAATCCTAATCAGTGCAGTGAGCAGAGATGGGAATGATAATATTTATCTGATTGCTTTTGCTGTGGTTGAATCAGAAAACAAGAGTTCCTGGTAGTGGTTTTTGGAATTGATATTAGATGATATTGGTTCTGTGCAAGATAAAGGATGGGTTATCATCAATGACAGGCAAAAGGGTTTGTTTCAAGTGTTTAGTGAGAGATAACCCAATACTGAGCATAGATTTTGTATAAGGCATATGTGGATAATTTTCAAAGACAAGTGTGGATCTGAGGCACATTTGAAGAAGCTGTTTTGGAAGGCTGCTTCTACTGGTAATCTAAACTAGTGACAGTGTTACATGATAGAGATTGAGAAGGTATTCCTAAGAGAGCAAGGGAAGGAGAGCCCATTTGATTGGCTCAGCAAAACTCCACCTGAGCAGTGGTCTAGGTCACACTTTTCAACTAATGTTGCATGTGTTGTACTTATAAACAATCTAAGTGAGTCTTTCAACTCATAGATAAGGGATGCAAGGGACAAGCCTTTGATCAGTCTTTCGGAGAGCATAAGGAGGAAATTCATGGAGAGAAGACAAGTAAAGAGGCAAGGAATGGAAAGATATGATGAGGATATTATTCCTCATATATGGAGAAGGATTGAGAAAATAAAGAAGCAGGTTAGAAACTGTTTTGCAATGTATGCAGACCATAACATGTGGAAAGTTGAGGAGTATGGAAAGCAGTATGCTATTGACATTGGGAGGAAGACATGCACTTGCAGAATATGGGATCTTAGTGGAATCCCATGCAGACATGGTGTAAGCTGCTTACAAATTAACAGGGGTCAATTTGTAAATTATGTTCATCCGCCATATCAGGTAAATGACACTTGACACAACCATTTGTATGTATGTTTATTTTCTTCTCATCTATGAGTTATAATTTTTTGATATGTGTAAACTAAAGGAAAGCATACTTGGACACATACAGCCACAACATTCGTCCAGTTCCAAGTCCTCCTAATTGGATCTCTTCTGGATTACCACCCCTTATTCCTCCAACAATTAGAGTGCAAGCAGGGATACCAAAAAAGGAGAGGAGAATAGCAAATGATAAATCAAGAAAAGATGCTGTATGACTTGTAAAAAATACTTCAACAAAGCTCACAATGCCAGAACGTGCAAGAATAGCATAGATCCAAGATCAAAATATGCTTCAAATAGAACTCAGGTAGTTAGATGATTTTATGCTTGAATGACAGGTCCAGATATGTGTTGATTTTATGCTAGAATGACATTTATAAGTATGTGTTGATTGATTGCAGGCATCAAGTTCAATCTCAACCACGTTTTGCATCCCATCCTATACAGGTATACTTTACATAACTAAGATAACTCTTTTGTTATACAAGCATGGAGTGTGTTAAATCTGTGTGTGCACAATGTAGGGCTCAGCATCTCATGTACAACAAAGTGAGATTACACTAACTGTTGGTTTTCAACCCTCTCAGGTATTAATTATGTGTTTTAAGCTACTCGTTTGTGTTTTAACTTGTAGTCATATATGTGTGTCCACCATTGATATGTGTTATGTTCCATAGATATGTGAATAGATCCCTAGAACCTCTATACAAAGCAGCTCAAATAGCATTAGAAGAGGAAGAAGAAAAGGAAGACAAAGCGCAAGGGCTACTGCAACTGCTACTGTGAATGAAGGATCAAGAGGTGTTGCTTTTGTCACTGCAAGGGCAAGTAGCCAAATGGGTGTTGTTTCTACAAGTGCAAATACAGATATTAGAGGATAAAGTAGTGACAATCGTGGTAGGCCTCCAAGTAAAGGTGTTGATGGTTCCCAACTTTGGGATCGATATATTTGATCCTGAATGACTAGTTCAAGTTTGGATGAAGACCATGATGTATTATGATGAATGATGGTGTACCATGACTGTAAAATGGTGTATAATGTTTGTGTTTTATTTTTGAACAATGATGTTGTATGACCTGTATGTAACATATGTTGGTGTAAGAAACATGTTCAAGTTCATGTTTGAAACGCTAAGATCAGGTGTTTGTTTGTGTTGTAAACAATGTGACCAAGTAGATCTTGATGTTTGTTCTTGTGGTCAGGTCTCTCTCACATTTTTGTTCCATATGCAGGTTTTACCTGTATGATGTTTGTGTTGGTTCAGGTATCACATTTGTGTTCCATATGGAGGTTTTACATGTATGATGTTTGTGTTGGTTCAGGTATCACATTTGTGTTCCATATGTAGGTTGTACATGAGTGTGTTGTACACACATTTGTTCAATCCATAATCCATTCTAAAAGATACAAAAAAAATAAAAAAAACAACAAATACACATAAACATGAGATGAAATGAGAGAAATCAACAATTTCATTACTTCAACATTAGTGATAACAGGACAACGACAATAAGTCTCATATAAGAACTTGTTTACTATTTTTTCCTCTTTTCTTATTTCGCTTACTTTTGTAGGAAGCGTTTGGGGCCGAACAAGAACAACCCTAGAATTGGGATTCTTGATATTATAAGGGGAATGGTGAGTCGAAATGAGATTGCAGCATCTATTTCAACCTATAAAATTAGTTTTTATACGTTATTCTGGAATAGTATGCTTTTTCAACCCTTCACCAATTACTTTTACCCCACTTCTACCTTATTCCGATTAGTCCATGTTTATCTGTTTGAGCAAGGAAATTACAACCATAATTACATCCCCTAACATTGCCGGCCACTACTTGATTGCTTCAAGTTGGGTTGCACCAAGCGAAATAATGACATTCTTTACACTTGACAAACAACGTCTTCAACTCCTATAACATAATATGATACGCATATCAAGACACACTCTTATGAATGTTTGTTCGCGTTATAGAGTTAAGCATAATTATTCGTATTTTTTGAAAAACTAACATAGTAATATTAAATGGTGGTGCCAAACTTTGGGAAGAGTCTTTCATACTTCCTCCGTTCCAAATTAATTGAAACGTTTTTTTAGGTCAATTTTAAAATAAATAAAATATTTCCATTTTTTGTAACCTTTTAATATAAACAAATATCAAATGAATCTCATCTATTATAATATATCTACTAATTTCTCTCACAACTGTAACAATAAACCTTACTATCACAAAAATAAAAAATAAAAATTTATTCTTCATCAAAATACACATAAATTCAACATTCATATAAATTTTTGTAACGAGACAAAACGTTTTGATTAATTAAGACAGAGGGAGTACTTATTTTGATAGTCCATAATCATTATTAGAAGTATTCGTGTCCATTTGGAGTTGTTACGAACCGTTTCCATGCTTCACGCAGCCTTCTTCACAGGCCGTGAACAAAGTAGGAACCAAAACAATGTGTCAGTTTTCATATTCCCAGGCCATGGCTAACAGTTTCCAAAAACTGTTCAATAAGATATTTCGACACATTTAAATATATAACTTCTCGTATATAATTTTAAAATTTAATCCGTAAAATTATGCATAACTAGACACCATAATTTTTCCAATGAATTAAATTTTCATCATAAACCTTATGGATCATCTTTCAATATGTATTAAATAAAAATACGTAATTTAAATAATCATTGTAATTTCATTTTAAATTTATAAAAAAATTATGATCATTATTGTATTTAATTTTTTTTTTAAAATAAAAGAGTACAACGTAAGCTCCAAATTGGAAAAAATGTCAGGGTTTAATACGAAATCGAATTACTCCCTTCGACGTAACCCTAATCGTACCATAAGCAGCCGCACAAACTTTCGCCGATCGAACCGCATAAAAAAAAAAGAAGACAACACCAGATCAATTAATCGAAAACCCTTACAAATCTGTCAACAAATCTCTCCAATTAATTTCCTTCAATTTCCCCTACAGTCAAATCCCCAAATTCCCTCTAAAAGCTACCGGTCGAATTCTCAACCAGAAAACTCAACCCATCAAACCCCCCAAACCCATCTGCCACAACAGCCCCGACCATCATCTTCCTCCCCTTCCCTTTTCCTTCTTCGCCGCCGCCGCTCTTCACCGCCTCCTCTCCGTGGTGGTGGTTATTGGTCGTCGGTGGGTGGTAGTACAAGCGGGATGTTTGCGGGCAATGTGAATGGAATCGAGCTGCTATTCTCACGCCCATGTCGAGCAGCTCCGTGTACTTGCCCATTCGCTGATGGGTTAGCTGATTCTTGGCTTGATTGATGATTTCCAAGAGAAATTGTTTTTGAGAGGGAAGGAAAGCTTAAGAGACTTCCCAGGGGAAAACGAGAAGGCAAAGGCCACATGAAATTTGGGGATATTTTGGGGTGATGGGAAGGGGTGTATTTATAGGTGTTAATTTCGGTGTTTTTTTGAAGAAATTCTTTGTGTTATTTTTTATCGTTTTCTTGCCATCAATATCATTATAATTCTTCTAAAAAAAAATATCATTGTAATATTTTCTTCGAATTTATTTTGGGCATTTAATGAAATGGTATTTATAACTTATGGTTATAATTATGTGTATAATAGTAGATCATCTTCTCTTAGTTTCAATAAAATTATAATATTTTTGTTGGATGTTTACAAAAATTATTTTATTATCTTATTTGAAAATATCTTATCTATAAAAATATCAAAATATCTTTATTTTTATTTTTATTTTATATCACATCAACTCATTATATTATCTTTTTCTTTTTTTTTCTCATTTTCTCATTCACATAATTCAAAACAACCTAAATTCAACGTACATAAATTATTATATCAAGTCAATTGGTTATAATTTTATTGAGGTGAATGGAGTATATTTGTATTGTAGTTTCGTACATATCGATTTAAAATTTCAAAAATAATATGAAAAGGTAAGTGAAATTTTTATTAGATATTTTTATTTTTAATCAGTTCTTTGTTAATGAGCTCAAATCACTTGCGTTTTAATGCATTCTTAGTTGCCATAACGTACACTTTAATTAAAGAGATTTTATTGCCGACCAAACTTCTCTACAATTCTTTTATTTTATTTTTTTGCCCTTTTACAAAGGAGTAATTTGATGTAGGAAAAAGCAAGTTAATTTAGATCCATGCGAAAATAAAGGCTGCCAGAGATGCTTTGGCTCCTTTTGTTATTTTTACAGCTTCTAGTTGTTCCTGGATTGGTAATGCTCATGGTTCTTATTCTGTGAAGGCTGGATACGAGGCACTTGTGTCTCAGTTGGTTTCTGTGCCTTGGTCGAAAATCATTTGGAACCGTGCTGTTAGGTCAAGGTTTTCTTTTATTTCTTGGCTCATGATTCTTGATAAGCTTCAAACCTCAGCCTGCCTTTTTGATAGAGGCCTCTCTTTGTCAGATGTTTGTAATTTGTGTAATGGGCCGAGGGAAGATTGGGATCATATCTTTTTCCTTTCCTCCTATTCGCAAGAGGTTGTCCGTTGCTATGAAGCTGAAGCAATGTAATTTGCCTTGGGAGGACTGGTGTCAGATGGTTTGTTTATGTGTGTGGCTAAGGGAAAATCTCGTCGTGCTTTGGATAGACAGTGTGTTTTTTTCAAAAATAAAGGATGAGACCATTAACAATTATATGTAATTATTCTTTACTAAAATATTGGACTTTAGTTGTGGAAGCTTTAAAAATTATTATATTTATTTCAAAATAATTGTATCGTTTATTATTTTGGTAAAATTTTAAATTATTTATAACGTTTTTATTTTTTAAAAATATTATATGGTTAGAAATTAAAAAAATAAGGATAGAATGATTATGTGATTAAAAAATAAATTTTTTTTAAAAATAAATAAATATATTATTATTATAATGATTAAAAAAAAAATTCAAATAGTTATAATTAGTGGCGTGGGACGAAGAGCACGCTAATTTCGAACAAGCTAAAACCTAATCCCTCTCTCTCCCTGTCGCTGTTTCAGCCCGACCCCGCCGCCTCACCCCCTTCCTTCCTCTTCTCCCTCGGCTTGTCGCCCTTCTCTATCTATCTCCCCGTTCCCCATCGATCATAGCCCCGGACCGCCTCTCCCTCCCCTTGCCTCGCTCGTTGGACCGCCGCTGGCCACCGTCGAGGTCACGCCTCGTCACCGTCGGGTTTGAAGGGATTTGGTCAAGGAGGATGCGACCATCCTCTGATTGAAATTCCATGGATGTAGTGAGCCGAAGTCGAAGCCGCGAAGGGGAGAAGCCGTGAACAGAAACAGAGGAAGAAGGGAAGGGTCTTGTGACCCTTTACCATGAACAGAACTTATTCTGTTGCAATCATTTTGTTGCCAATTCGAGAAGCCTGACTACCTACCATAGGCACAATTCCCCCACTACCCATTTCTCCCAATGGGACTCCCCCGAGTCGATTCATCGATTTCAACCCCTTCCACACCATTTCCCATCACGCCTACAACCTCTTCGATGAAATGCCCCACTAGAAATATGCGAATGCTGAGGAAACTGCGATGTGGCTTTGTTGTTTCAATGAGGAAAAGTGACGAGAAAGGTTTGATGGGTGTGAGGAAAGAGTCGAAGAAGGAGTTGTCGAAGATTCTGTGGACCGAAGCTGCGATTGAGGGGATTGAGGTGAAAACTGGGTCGAGGAAGCATAGCACTTTGTGGCCGAAAGCTGTGCTTGAGGCGCTTGATGGTGCTGTTAGGGAGTTCAGATGGGAGTTTGCTCTCAAGGTTTGGTTTTTTCTTGGTCATGGATTTTATGAGGATTTGTGTTTCTCTTGACGCTTGCGTATCGAGCAACCCATGCACGACTACTAGAAAGATGATTATTTGCTCTTTCATAACTTGTCCCTTTTTCTTGGCTGGTTCGATATGTTGCGGGACAATCAAAAGTTATTTGATATGAAATTTTGGAATTTGTTCATTGTCCCTTAGTGTATCTTATTGGTTTAAACTAGATAATGCCAGCACGCTGGGCTGTAGAATATTCATAAACAAGCTCCCTCACCGACCGTGAGGTTGTTGGATACTTCAATATGTGACCTGGCTACTATTGACATAAGGGTCTTATGAATGAATGAAGCTCATAGTTTTAATGGGCACACTTAACCACAAAATATAGCAACCCATTTGATCCCATGAGTACAAGTTTAGATTGGACGAAATGTACAAAATCTAAACTCCAGTGAGACTAATTCATAATGTCCTTGGAAAATTTTTTGAGCCATTGTTTTCATGTTTTGGAGACAAATTGCACTCCAAAAGCTATGCGCACACTTGAGACCAAGTGCTAAATATATGTAAGGGCCACAAGATTGGTACATCCGACCTATGATGACACCAATGAATGATACCATGTTGGGACGAGTTCTGAATACACTCTTTTCTTGAAAACTCTCGTCTCGTGATTTTTGGAGATGTATCACCAAAGCATGTTGTCACGAGAAATATTTACAAAAGTGAACGCAATCGCTAACAGGTAAATATTCTATTGAATAGAGTATCGTCCTAGAAAGACTATAATTGCAAATAAAATTGGTATTCTACTTAAATTGAATGAGACAAAACTATGATTGAAAAATTTTGAGCTAAACTAACCTAATGTGATGAAATAAAATTTTCACAACTAAGAATGATGTGATTCGATAATATTAAAGGTCTAGGGTGTTCGATTTCATTGTATTTGCTTCAGATTCAATTCTTATATCTGGTTAGACTTAATTAATTATAAGGGTGATAATCGAGACTCCCAAAATTATCCTTTAAGTCTCACCTGAGATTGATAAATATTTTTCTTAAAAGCTAATACATCATATACCTATGTGCATTGAACAATTAAGAAATCATTACGATTGATGGATTCTCATGTAACGATCATACAAGTCACGCATACTACATCCCTGTCACGCATTTAACCTACGACATTTAATTTCACAATATAAATCCTAATCTTTCTCCCGAAATAATTAGGATCCACGAATCATTCAAAAGGTGGGCAATCAATTAAAAGCATTAAGAATTGAATTGAATTCTCAACCATTAAAATAAATCAAAGGTCAAAAAATTTTGAAAATTTCTTATCTAGTTTCTGTTTTCAAAATCTATGTGGGTATGGAATCGGTGGCACGTATGGTCGAGGATTGTCAGGAAACAACTTCAACTTTCCTCTCTCTACCTCTTCCTTTTGTGAATCTTCAATGACAATTGGCTTAGTAACTTTCTCTTGCTTAACTTGGTGTTTCTTTTCCATCTCTTTTGGATCTGCTAGCTCCATCCCGCTCCTCAACATGATCGCTTTCATATACTCCTTTGGGTTCGCCTCAGTAATGCTTGGTAGCATTCTTGAAGTCTTGGGTTGATTGCATTAGCTAGCTATCCCATTTGTATTTTCATGTTTCCAATGGACACGGACTGATTTTGGATTGTTGCGTCTTGCCTTTCTAAAGAAGCTTCTGCCCTTACCATGAACTGCGGCGTATTCTGTTGAAACTGTGTTGTATTCTTCGCTAATTGAGCAAGAGCCTCTTCTAATCTGACGTCTTTTCCTAGGGAGGGGGTTGTTGGAAACTTGAAGGATGCAAGAAATTTTGGTTATTTTTCCAACCAAAATTGGGGTGAATGCGTCATCCAGGATTGTAAGTATTGGAGTATAGGTTGTTCTGTTGCCGATTAAAATTACCCATGAAGTTTGCTTGTTTTGTCTGTAGGTTTTCTCGATCTCTGGGTCAAATGGAATTGATGGCTCTTTTCCATTTTTTCTCATAGACCAAGAAGATCCTACAAATAAAAACAATTTTCTACCAACGAAAGAAAAAAAACTTCAAAATAAATAAATCTACCAATTTAAATACAAATCAATAGTCCCCGACAACGACGGCAAAAACTTGTCACGAGAAATATTTACGCAGGTAAATGCAATCGTAAAAAAGTGATATAATAGTGAATAGAATATCGTACCACAAAGACTATGATTGCAAATAAAATTGATATTCTACTCAAATTGAATGAGACAAAACTATGATTGATGAATTTTGTGCTAAACTTAACTGATGTGATGAAATAAGTTTTTAGGAACTAAGAATGAGGGGATTCAAGCGATCGCATTTGCTTCAGATTCAATTCTTGCATCTAGTTAAACTTAATTATTTATAAAATTGATAGTCGAGACTTCCAAAATTGTCCTAAAGTCCCTCTCGAGATCAATAGAAAATTTTCTTAAAATAAAACATCATATCCCTATGTGCATTAAACAATTAAGAAGAGAGGGAGAGTCAGTGTGGAGGATAGTGTTGTATTTTTAATAAATTGGGATCTCATGATAACTAAAATTAGTTGGTGGCACATTTGCTAAATAAAATCTCTGATTGATATTTCTCCGGAATTATCTCTAATAATAATACTCCATATCCAATATTAATCAAAATATTTTGATCCAACCTGAGAATTTATGCATGTGTTAAATTTATATGGATTTTGATAATGAAAGTATTTTTTTAATGGTTAGCGAAGTTTATTGAAACAGTTGAGAGGATTTAGAGGAGGTAGTATAATAACAGATGAAATTGATTTGAAATTAACAATAAAAATAATTTTGGATAAAAATGAAGAAAAAGATTTATAAAAAGAAGGATTTTTGCTATATAAGTCCCTCAAATCTTCTTTAATTCTAAGTAAATCGCCCAAATCTTCATAATTTCAAATTGCTTCTTCATTTTGTTATGTATTGAACAAAATAATCCATTTTTTGTCTTCAAAACTTTATAATTTCGATAGAATCCCTCAAATATTTATTTTAAGATAAAATAATGCTTGATTTGAACAAAATAATTATGTTTTATTATTATTTTATTCAAATTATTGTTTTTTTTTTTGAAAATATTTATGAATTAAATGCAAATGGAATATATTCTTGAAATATTATAATTAATTTGTTAGAATTAAAAGAAATTTTATATTAGATTATTTTATCCCATAAATAAAAATTCGAGAAAATAATTTAGAATTATGAAGACTTGAGGATATAAAAAAACTGCAGTTTCTTGGTTAACTAGCACCTAGTGATTGGTCGGAGAACCCTCTCCTAGGAAATTGGAAAACGAGGCCTCATCTCCCGTCTTCAATCCCAATCACGATACCAATCTAAATCCAAATCGAGCACCAGAACCTCATCAAACACAATTCCCCGACTACCTACCACAGGCACAATTCTCTCACTACCCATTTCTCCCAATGGGTTTCCCCCAAGTCGATTCATCGATTTCAACCCCTTCTACACCATTTCCCATCATGCCCATAACCTGTTCGATGAAATGCCCGACTAGAAATATGTGAATGTTGAGGAAACTGCGATATGGGTTTGTTGTTTCAATGAGGAAAAGTGGTGAGAAAGGTTTGATGGGTGTGAGGAAAGAGTCGAAGAAGTTGTCGAAGATTCTGTGGACCAAAGTTACGATAGACGGGATTAAGGTGAAAGTTGGGACGAGTAAGTATTGCGCTTTGTGGCTGAAAGCTATACTTGAGGCGCTTGATGGTGCTGTTAGGGAGTTTAGATAAGAGTCTGCTATCAAGGTTTAATATGTTCTTGGTCATGCATTTTGTGAGGATTTTTGGAGATATATCACCATATCATGTTGTCGCGAGAAATATTTACGAAAGTGAACGCAATCGCTAACAAGTAATGTAATAGTGAATAGAGTACCGTACTACAGAGACTATGATTGCAAATAAAATTGATATTCTACTTAAATTGATTGAGACAAAAATATGATAAATTTTGTGATTAACTAAACTAATATGATGAAATAAATTTTTACAACTAAGAATGTTCGGATTCGATAATATTAAAGGTTTAGGACGTTCGATTTCATCGTATTTGCTTCAGGTTTAATTCTTGCATTTAATTAGACTTAATTAATTATAAGGTTGATAATCGAGATTCCCAAATTGTCCTGAAGTCCTTCTCGATATCAATTAAAAATTTCTTAAAATCTAATATATTATATACCTATGTGCATTAAACAATTAAGACATCATTATGAACGATGGATTCTCATGTAATGACTACACAAGTCATAGATACAACACCCCTATCACGCATTGAACCTACGACATTTAATTTCATGGTACAAACCCTAATCTTTCTCACAAAATAATTAGAATCCACGAATCATTTAAAAGATGGCCAATCAATTAAAAACATTAAGAATAGAATTGAATTCTCAACCATTAAAATAAATCAAAGGTCTAAAATTGACAATAAAGATCGAATCTGTTACCAATCCGGTTACATCATAGTCCTAGAAAATAAAATTAGTTCATGGTCGAATCAAGAAACATAACAAGAAATAGAGAAAACATGAAGATAGATGATAAAAGAAGAATTCCGTAGTGAATCCGACAAGAGGTCGAATTTTCCCGACAAAGTTTCCGTTCGATCTCCTTCTTTATTCTCATGTGGATGCTTTTTTTTTTTTTTTTTTTTTTTGATGTTGTGGATCTTCTTTTTGTTACAGATTATTCCCTTTTTAATCTCGCAATAATAAAGATATTTAAGAGATTTAATTGGGAAAGTAAATCTGATTTTTCAAAATTCTGAAATTTAAATCAAAACCATGTTCTCAAAATGACCTGATTTCAACTCTAAGTGAAAAATCTTCCAATTTGCTCTCAATGAGAACCGCTATTCCACTTCATGAGACCATGGTTTTGAAACTCTTCGGCCCTTTTTCTTGGGTTACCGCTCCAACGTCTAATTTTATTCGACAATCTAACAAAACAATAAAAATCAAACATAAATACAACGAAACACATAGGAAATTAATAAAATTTAAAATCGAAATATACATATCGTGACATAAATATCACTCAACAAATGTGAATACCCTAATTGGTTAGTTGATGGGAGAGTGAGTATCTGAGGGAGAGCACTGAGAATACTTTCCTACCATGTTGAGCAGGCAATCCATGAAGAGCCTAAGCGTAGACACAGGCTCTCAAATTCTGCTTGTGCATCAATAATATGTACTTCCTGTATCAGAGAGAGATAATTTTGCAATGCTCTCATTATAAAAATAGTTTGTTTTTTTTTTCCTGGATCTACTTGTAGTGTAGATATTTGGACTTCTCAGGAAGCAACACTGGTATGAGCCTCGGTGCCGAACCTATACGAAGCTATTGATGATGCTCGGAAAATGTAGGAAGCCAGATGAAGCATCAATGCTGTTCGATGTCCTGCTATCTGATGGGCTTGAACCCACCATTGATGTTCACACTGCTCTCGTGAATGCCTACGGCCTCAGTGGACTTTTCGACAAAGCATTCTCTGCAATTGATGATATGAAATCGGTTTATGGTTGTAAGCCAGATGTTCACACGTATACTGTTCTGATTAACTCTTGTATCAAGCACCGTCGGTTCGATCTGAGTGGAAGAGTCTTTGAGGAGATGTCATATTATGGGATCGAATGTAGTACTGTGACATACAACACTCTGATTGATGGATATGGTAAGGCTGGATTGTTTGAGCTGATGGAGAAGGCGTTGTCGGATATGCTCGAAAGTGGTTCATACCTTCCTGATATCTTTACATTGAATTCGATCCTATGGGCTTATGGGAATCATGGGAAGCTTGAAGAGATGGAGAAGCAGTACGAGGAGTTTCAACTAATGGGTATAGAACCAGATGTTAGAACATTCAACATCTTGATCAGATCATATGGGAAAGCGAAAATGTACGAAAAAATGGAGTCTGTTATCGACTTCATGAGGAAGAGGTTTTTTTCTCCTACTGTTGTGACCTTTAACACGATCATCCAGATTTATGGGAGAAATGGTGAGATCGAGAAAATGGGTGACATTTTCTTGAAAATGAAGCATATTGGAGTAAAACCCAACACGGTCACCTACTGTTCTCTTGTTAATGCTTACAGTAAAGCTGAGAAATTGTATAAACTTGATTCCATCATTCAGCAGATCGAGAATTCCGATGTGGTGCTTGATACTCCATTCTTTAACTGCATCATAAGTGCTTATGGTCGAATTGGTGAAGTGGATAAAATGGAGGAGTTATTCTTGGCAATGAGGGAGAAGAATTGCAAGCCAGACAGCATCACATTTGCTACCATCATCCAAGCGTACAATGCTAAAGGCATGACCGAAGCTGCTCGAGATATGGAGTTGAAGATGATAGCCTTGCAGGACGTTTCAGGTACCTCTCTTCTTGACATATAATCAGCAATATTTATTTCAGTTCAGTTTACTGTTGAATATTAAAATATTGATTTCATTTTGCAAATTACATACCAAATTGATCGAAGGTTAATCAGCTTGTGAGGGACGAGCTTAAGGAAAGAAGCTGCTGTGATCAAAGACTGAGATCTGATTCTCATTTATGATCGGTTAACCTTCTATTTGGTGTGATCCTAGAAATGATACAGGTATATGAAATCTCTAATTGCTGATTTGTCTTGGGTGCCTTTTTTGATACCAAGTTACTTTGATAATAATTTAACCCGGCTTGAACATTCAGGCAGCATTTTGTGAGCAAGAATTGAAATCCCTTGAAGCAAAAATGCACAGCAAGCATATTTGGGTTTGATTCTCTAATTGAAAAACTGTGCAGCAAGCATGCATTGTGGTGTAGTGAGCTTTCCGGTATGTTGCGTTGCTGCATCTGTTTTCTGCAGTAGTCTATGAAGGAGAATGAAGATCAGACTATCTGCTCATCTCTCCCAGTCCGGCTTGAATGTATATTTTGTCCTCTCCAGATGATATACGCCCTTTGCAGCCTGCATATGTTGGCAAGACACTGTTTCCTGTGAAACTGAGGCTGTGTAAGGCCTTGACTGCCTTGATGCCCTTCATCTGTAGTTTTCAGGAGGCGGTGTGTGAGAGTTTCAAAGCTTGTGGAGTTTGTATTACATGGCCGGTCGGTGGCGTTGTCGAGTTTGTATTACATGGCCGGTGCATGAATGTTGCTCTAGTTTGTATTACACTGTTTGACATAGATGTACTCTGTTATATTCATGTTGGAATATTGGTCCTAAGCAATCCTTTTTGACATCAAATAAAAAAATATGGTTCAATCATTAGTTAAAATTGGTGTCAAAATAAAAAATGAATTATAATTAATTTTATATTTGACATCATTTATAACTGTATCTATTCTATCACATCATCATGACGATTATGTTTTGATTTTCTCATGTTTAAAAAATTATCAATTGGTTACAAATTAAATGTTTTAATAAAAATTAGATAAATATATAGAGAAAGTTAATAAAATGTGTGAATAAGAATAAGTCTAATCTTGGTGTTAAAATGACTGTATCTAATTCTATATTTTCGCATCAAAAAGTGTGTTTGACATCAATTATAAAATAGCTAATTCAATGTTTTGTTTTATTTTATATCTCAAATGTTTCAATTTTAACAAATTTTCGTTTATGATTTAATAATTAAATATTAATTTATATTCTTTTTCATTAAATTTTCAAAGTGTTGTATGCTTTTCAACCACTTTTTTTCAAATTTTTTTACTTTAATTTCTTATTCACACGTTTTATTAACTTTCTAACTACATACTCCATATTTATCTAAATTTTTTATTGAAACATTTAGTTTGTAACCAATCGATAATTTTCTAAACATGAAGAAATCAAAAGATAAATCATCATTGATGACATGATAAATAGATACACTTATAACTGGTGTCAACATAAAATCAATTATAGCTCAGTTTTATTTTGACATCAATTTTACTTAATGATTGAAGCACGATTTTTTTCATTTGCTGTCAAATTATAGACATAGCGTTATTTTTAACTCATGATTGGATTTGGTGTAAGAAATTAAAGTAAAAATAATAATTTAAAAAAAGGTTGAAAAGCATAAAACACTTTGAAATTTTAATGAAAAAAAATATAAAGTCATATTTAATTATTAAATTATAAGCGATAAGTGAGAATGTTGTGAGCGTAAGGAAATTTGTTATAATTGAAATCTTTAAGATGTAATATAAAATCAAACATTGAAGTACCAATTCTATAACTTATGTGAAATACATTTTTTGTTATCAAATTATAAAAATAGTTATACTTATTTTAACGTCAAGATTGGATTTGCTCTTATGGATTAGTGTGAACCTGCAACTGATGTACAGCCAAAAATCTGAAAGAAATCAGATGGTAAATATTAATGCTATCCTATATATACAAGGATTCTTTTTCTGTTGATTTTGTTTGAAATTGCATCCAGTCCATGGAAATGATCCTTGTTGTTGTAGAACATGTGAACTCCTCTCGAGCATGTTCTCTTCGTCGTTGATGAAGGATCATCTTCTACGCTTGTTCTAATCAAAGATTGCTAAATAGACACATTCTTCACGAGCATTCTGATGTTTTTTCTCTGCAGATGGCCTTAATCAAGCAGTTTAGGATTCTGCCGCTGATGTTATAGATGCCTGACTTTGGAGCTGCTAACCTGAGCATCGATTCGGCACAGCTGAAAGATCCATTGACAATGTCGTTACTCCTATTTCTGTACTTACGAGTTGCAGGAGAAGGAGGTGTGGTTAACATGTTATGCATATTGATGATCCATCCGAGAACATATATTCTTTCCCAATATAAAGATATGAAAGATTTTTCTCCATAGATATTATATTTTCTTTAATTATGTTAGATTATTTAATACCTTATTTAGGAAAATCTTTATATCTTTATTAAAAATTTAGTTAATCTTTATAAACCAAATCTTAGGAAGAAGGCTATATATATATATGCATTGGATGGTCTAGGTTTCGAGGTATTCGAGAGAAGAACTCGTGACGTGATTTAAGACCTATTGTTTAACGGTCAAGAAAAGAGATTGGGAGACACGAGTAAAAGAAGAATAGTACGAAGGTGATTTGTGATTTTATTCCCTTCGATTATATTCTTCTCGATTAGGTGATTTCTTGTATTCCCAAATATTGGTTTTAGTGATAATGTAATCTTGATTTTGATATTCGTGGCGTTCTTTTATTCCTTGATATTCTGCTGTATAATCGTGCTTGATGGTGGTTGGTGTTGTCATTTTTTGGTCTCGTTCGTTTTGATGTTTGGTGTTGGAGGTTTTGTTCGGAAAGACGGTTCTTGATGACAAACTGATTCTATTACGAGAATCGACTCCTCGTCTGTGTTAGTTTATTCATTATTCGACTAATTATTGTCCTTAATCCCAACAAAACTGGTATCAAAGTCTAGGTAGTTGCTTGGATGATGGAGACTAATACAAGCAAGATGGTTACCCTCAATAGGTCGAATTATTATCTATGGAGATCGAAGATGAAAGACTTGCTGTATGTGAAAAAACTTCATCTGCCCATGTTTGAAACTACAAAACCCAAAGTAAATGCTGAAGATTGGAGAGGACCGATGCGTATACCTTGTGGACATTGGGTGGATAACACAATCTTGAACCATATCATGGAAGAGACCGATGTGTGCACCTTGTAGACCAAAGCTAGAGGAGTTATATGCAAGAATGACCAAGAATAGCAAATTGTTATTGTTTCGACAACTATTTGCTATGAGATATCAAGATGGTACACCAATGTTGGATAACTTGGATACGTTTCAAGGACTCTTGGATCAGATGTCCTCTATGGGGATCAAGTTTGATGAGGAGATTCAAAATCTATGGCTCGTGAACACACTTTCGGATTCTTAAAAAACATTTGGAACAATGCTATTCAATTCAGCGTAAGATGGTCTTATGTCAATGGAGATGGTCAAGAATGATGTATTTATTGAAGAGATGAGGAGGAAGGCTCAGGTTGTTTCTTATACACCTTCGAATGCTCTTATACACCTTCGAATGCTCTTGTTGCCGAGCATAAAGGAAGCTCTGCATGACAAGATAACAATAAAGGTAGAGGAAAAAGCAATGGTAAGCCCAAGGAGAGATTTACCAATGTGAAATGCTACTATTGTCATGAGATGAAACATACAACGAGATTCTGTGAAGATGAAGAAGGATAACAAGATAAAGGGGAAGAAGACAGAAGAACTGACTCTTGAGAAGAGCAGCCTCACGACTGTTCAAGATCTATTTCTTCCAATTAATGAGGAAGATGTGATAATTATTTCAGAAATATCAGTTCTTTGGGTTATCGACAATGGAGCATCAATGCATGCTTCTTCTCAAAGGGACTTTTTTAGGACGCACACGACAAGGGATTATGGTTCTGTTAAGATGTAGATGATGGTGTAGGTAAAGGAATTGACATCAGAGATATTAACTTGAAAATGGATAATGATATGTTACTTATTCTCAAATGTATCAAACACGTTCCTTCCTAGTATTCGTTTGAATTTGATTGATGATGAGGGATATGTTTGCATATTCGGCAATGGTACGTGGAAGATTGCCAAAGTTGGTTCAACTCTTTATATTATGCATAGTAAGATTTCCAAAGATGTGATTAATGCCTTATATGGTGAGGATGCATCGGAATTGTGACATAGGAGACTTACACATGAGTAAAAAAGCAATGATGTTATTCAAAAATGAGGCTTTGTCCGATATTTATGAGGTAAAGATGAAACCTTGTTCTCATTGTATGACTGGGAAGCAAAATGGAATGTCCTACAAGAATGCCCCTCACTCACTCAAAGAAAATATAGATTTTAGAGCTTGTGCATTCATATATATATATGGCCCTCTAAAAGTTAGCTTGCTTGATGGAACATTTTATTTTGTGACACTCATTTGATAACTACAAGGTTGGTTAAGGAATTCATGCTAAAAATGAAGAGTCAAATTTTCGATGTTTGCAATTTCATGCTTCGGTTGAAAAAGAAACTACGAAAAAGTTGATGTACATTACAAGATAATGAAGGCAAGTACATTGGACCGATTCATGAGTATTGTAACCCCCTTTTTCAATATATGTTTTTTCTTGATAAAAAAGCTAAATAAAAACTAAATTAAATAATCAACAAATCGAAATTTTATAAAACATTCTACTCCAAAATATAATAAAATATGCCAAATCAAGAGTTCGATCAAAATACTATTTATATCCATATTTTTATTTTATTTATGGTATTCTGATATCATTTGTCCGCTCGAAAGACAACTGTTGTTTCAAAAACTCAATTTTTTTTACGTTAGCATTTTCCTCACAATGGGATTAGGAGTCGTTTAGGAGTGTGAACATATTCGGAATGACAGAAGATTCACAAGAATATTATGCAACTATTCTTGTTCATCATGCATATGCAACGGGATTATACAACGGTATTGTGAACCCCAGCTTTCATTAAAAAATGGGCAAAAATAATCAATCATTGTGAACCTGTATTATGCAAGTGAAAACACAATCAACTGCTCAGTTAAACTGTCACGCCAAAATGTCAAAGGAGTTCGTTTTGCCAAATAAAAAGATTCAGCAGAAAGAAATTTGTCAGCCTTCATTGGTAAAACAGTAGTTCGATTGTCACATGAAACAGCCCTTGGAGCTCGAACTGAGTTATGCTCGAGCTTCAACAGAGGGCCTTGTTCGAATCTCCGTTCTTGTAATCAATCATCAGGCTAGTAAACAAGCCAGACAACAAATGCGCTCATTATGATAACATAACAAAGTTGATGGAAAAAAATGTCAACGTAACATCACTAAGTAGCCATCGAGCCATAGAAAATCACACCCACGGATTTTCCACATGACCAACCGACACAGAACCAAATAGAGAGAAAGAATTCGCCTCAGAGGTAGTGACAATATATGATATCATCACAATGGAATCTGTTAATACGTGCAAATTCATTGCATCATTGGCAAAACATAACGTAAAGACAATACCTTAAACACACAGCTAAATATGTATTATAAGCACTCTTCGTCTCAAGATTACCGCCTGTAACATCACTAAACAAAGAACCTATATGATACTGAAAACATAAAACAGAACAGAAAGAAATACAGAAACCATAAAAGGTGGAGTAATATTTTTTGATTTTTTTTGCATGTTGTGCATCAGAGAGATTCCCATTAATTGACAAATCACCATACCCCTTTAGAGATCTGATGTCCCTGTCTGTTTTATCATCATCTGCACAAACAAGACTGTAATCCACACACAAATACTGAAAAGACTGATCGCAGACCAAAAACTGGCAAGCACAAGGGTAGTCAATCATCCACAACAAAGTCATCAGAAAACAATTTGGATACAAATATCCTTCATGGGTACAAATGCACTTAAAATCCAAGCTTACACTTATAAAATCAAAGAGAAGATTCAAACCAAATAAAATCAATGATGAATATTGGACATTTAAAAAGCCCTTACAGCATTCAAGATACAAGAATAAAGTTTGAAAAGGCAGGCAGCCTCAGATGTAGGTTCGTTTCAGTATGCTGAAGCACTCAAAGTATATTTAACACCATCATAGGCAACACCCATATCAAACCAACAACTTCATAAATTTTCATTGAGTTGAATGTATGTCTCACGGCCTGTCCAAAATATAATAGCAGCAATGCCACAATCAACATGGAATTGGAATGTGAGACCGTCCAGTAAACAACGGAGGAGCTATTTCAAAAGAGACAGGACCTCAACGTCTATGGACTCCATTTATGACGTTTTACAAAGAGATGTACAAGCATCAAAAAAAGCCTGCCCCTATCAAGTAAAGGATTTTGGAGAAAATCCCCGTCAGAGAAACAATTCAACGTAACAAGGATGCGAGAATGTAAAAAAACAATGTAATTAAATACAAACTTGATTAAAAATAGAAGATTTAAGGTAGATCAGAAATCTGGCTTGATTCTCAAAAGAGAATATCGTATAGCACAGTATGTTCAGCTTCGATCATCTGGGGAAATAATCATCACTTCCACCAGTACTCACCCAAAACAGCATCAAAAACATGGTTACCAATTTCACTACTTCCCAAGGAATACAGGAAAATCGCAACAAATTCAAAACTTTAACACAGCCCAGATTCAAGAAAAAGAGTTTCCTTACAATTACTCAAACATATTGGACGCAGCATATTGCATCAAAATCATAAATTTAATATAACCCTAATTCAGAAAAGAGGAAATCCGACACAATTTCACCATAAAAAAAGGGAGAAACTTATCAGGGTTTCGAAGAACAGAATGAAGTGGGGCTTTCGAATAGATCGCCGGCGCTTGTGGGTTAGGGTTTTGTAGATAGACAATGGGTTGATTGTGAATATATAGAAGAGAGAATCATGAATTGAGGGGCCGATTGATCGGCGTTGTAGGATTAGGGCTTTGGGGGTATGAGAAGAGGAGCAATGGGATTGATCCACAGCCCAACTAGGACCAATGAGTCTTGTGTTGCGGCATGGGCCGTCTTGAATGCGATTTTGGGTCTGCTATCGAAGGGTAGTCACATGGGCCAAACTTTTGGCCCGTCTGAACCGGTCCAATCGTTCTAAGCGGATACTTAAATTATAACCTCAGGCACTTTAAAACATTTTCTTTGTGTACAGCTATTGGTGTTTCATGCTCACGAACTCAATACTGTTACGTACAATTGATTTGGCAATACTCAAAACCATCCGTCAAACTCAGACAAAAGTTAATGAGTCTGAGAGCCCGCAAAAGCCTTACAAAAAGTTTATGAACTTAGAACCAATGTTCAACCTACAAGTCCGTATCCGTTGAACTATTCAAAAAGTTCGGAAAGATGCGACATTTTGATTTTGAATGGAAATCTATAACTATATTGAATTTTATATGGATAATTTATTTGATTTTGTAATGAGAAAGAAGAGTGAGAAAAAAGAAGAGAAAATAATGAGATAAATTGATATGATAAAAATATGAATGTTTTTATAAAAATAATTATCAATTATCCCTCCGTCTAAAAATAATTCAAACATGAAAACCATATATGCATATTTAAGAGTGTTGATTTAGTGTAAAAATGACCGATATATCTTTCAAAATATGTGGGAGGAAGAGAAAAGGAAAAAAGAAAAAGAAGAACTGATAGTGTGATAAGATGATGTGATATAAAAATAAATAGTAAGGATATTTTGATATTTTTACTCAAAAACTTATCATTTTAAGAAATGTTTTATTTATTTTAGGATATAATAAGGAGGAGTATTTCATTTATTTTGGAACAGAGAAAATATGAAATATTGTATCTTTTGTGCATCCAAATTAAAAAAAAATGTTACAAACTTATTTTGTGGGACGGAGATAATAATATGGTTACAAACAGGATTGGGATCCTCTACATTTGGGATCAAAACTGCACATGTGTAGTTTACAATCTGGACCGTTGGATTGAAAAATTCAATGATTCAAATTTGTTTAATAGGTTAAACTTTTTAATTCAATTTTTATAGATATAGTTTTTTATAAAATTATCTGTATTGATTTTTATTTTTATTTTTATTTTTTTTAGGATTGATATTTTCAAAAAAAAAAAAAAATACGAATCCAACAGTGAACTCCACTTGGTTCTCCGTGAGAATCGAACAGTTACTATGTAATTGAAAAAAGAAAAGACGAAAGAGAGAAAGACATATAGTAGAAAGAAGAAAATGAAAAAAAAGGACATTCAACCATTTTTAAGAAAGATAAAAGTTATGCTTCGAAATAAGGACTTGGTTATGTGCTCATACAACATGGTATGGTGATTGCCTATGCCTCTCGCCAGTTGAAGCCGTATGAAGTGAACTACCCTACACAAGATCTTCAATTGGTTGAAGTTGTTTTTTCATTGAAGATTTGGAGGCATTATCTCTTTGAGGTCACATGCCAACTCTTCACCGACCATAAGAGCTTGAAGCATATCTTCACATAAAAAGAGGTCAACATTAGACAACGGAGATGAGTGAAACTGTTGAAGAACTATGAACTAGATATTCAGTACCATCCAGGCAAAACCAATGTTGTGGCAGATGTCTTGAGTAGTAAGACTAGGAAACTAGAAGGGAGTCTATATCAGATGTTGACTGCACAAGAAGCATTGCTTGTCGGATTTCGTAAATTAGAAACTAAAGTCATACTAAAGTTTGAGGTGGGTTTTCTGGGGGCCTTGCAGGTCCATCCTACCCTTAAGGAAGAGATTGTTCAAACCTAAGGAGTAGATGAGTAGTTAAACCGTTTGAAAGAAGAGCCACAACTTGGGAAGGTAATTGGGTTCGTGGTTCACGAAGATGGTTCACTAAGGTTTCAAGGACGACCATGTGTACCTAACCATGAAAAGTTGAAGCGTAAAGTTATGAAGGAAGCTTATCATTGTCCATACACAGCTCATCCATGGTGGAACAAGATATATCAGGATCTTGATCAATAATTTTGATGGAGCAAAGAGGGAGATCGTTCAATTTATTGCTAGATTTTTTGCATGTTAACATGTCAAAATTAAACATCAGAAACCGGAAGGGTTGCTTTATCCCTTAGAGATCTCAACTTCGAAATGAGACTCGATTTCTATGGACTTTATTATGGGATTGTTGGTAACAGCTGGAGATGTCATGGGATTACCGTCTATATATGGACTTATGAACTAGTGGGATTGTCGTCGACATCCCTTTGTATCCATAGACGGACCCACCATGGGGGCATGTGTCCCTCAGATTTTTTCTGATTAAGATATATATATTAACGTCTAGAAACAATATGTTATTGTTTTGGTTTGGTGCTTCCTAACAAAGGTTTGCAATCTAAGAATATCTTAGGTTCTAATTTTTCGTCTCTACCTTTTGATTTGAAGTTTTTTGTCCTTCTTTTTTGGCTTTTGATTTTTTGTTTTTTTTTTTCTTTTGTTTTGGCTTCTTACGGTAACAGAACTGGGCCCAATTTTTGAACTTTTCTCATTTCCATTAGGTCCTTGTTCAAGTTTGTTCTATAAATTCATCTTTTAATTTTTTGATTTTTATTTATATTATAAAAATTACTGATAAATGTTACAATATGTACAACTTATCCTAATTAGCTTTATAAATTTTAATAAATTCATTTCATCAATCCTTGCCTTGATTTTTTTATTGTGTATGGCTTAAATTGTGTGTTCATTTTCCATATAACTTACATGTTAATTTATAATATTCTTGAGTAATTATAATATTTAACTTTCTAATGTGGTTGTGATTAACTAAATTATGAACCTTTCAGATAAAAGTCAATTTCGTATATTGATCTACAATTTTATTCAATGAATTGTTGTGCTCATAAGTCTAACCCATAATCTCGCAACTTTTAGTATGAGCAAATCTCTTGTTGTCAACAATTACGAGTGAATCTACTGGCTAAAGAGCACTTCGTATAAGAACCATGATGATCTCATTTTATCCCTTTTATCCTCTTATTTTCTTTGTTGATATTTGAATGAATAGTGAACCGAAGATCATATATTGATATATCCTAAGGAATATTTTTTCTTAATTATTAAGACGTGCCCCTACAACAAAGAAAATCCGGCGTTGGTCACTGTTTCTATCAACACATACGATCCTTGAACTCATTTAGTAAGTTTTTATTATTTTTTTCCATTCCAATTTTACATGTAATATTTTGATAATATTTTAAGACTCGATAAAATTATGTCATTAGTCAAGTTAAAATACATAATTTTCATTTATCATTAATATTATATAAATTTTTTATGAAAAATAATATTTGATCGTCCTACAATATAAATTTAAGTCAGCATCTTCATATGGATACGATAAAAAAAAAATTAAAATCATGTTGGGATAGAGAAAATTACACAGTGTTACTTTTTGTTTTTACATTGGAGTGAGCTGTCAATTGTAATCCCCTTGTTGGACATCTATCATTAATATTATGTAATATAAAAAATATTAAATAATATAAATTTATGGCCGCATTTTCGTACGGATACGGTCAAACAATTACAATATATTGTGAAAGAGGACTACGCGGAGTATTATTTTTTTTTTTTTTTCACTGCAGTGAGCTGCCAATGGTCACTCCCTTATTGGACATCCAAGATCCCATCTTTTTCCCATACAATCTCCGACGTGGCAACCCATGTCAGCCCCACATAATCCACTTCAACCAACAGCATCAACGCAAATGATACACTGCCAGGTCATCACAAGATAAGGATAAGAATCAACT
>LIEC01007517.1:0-35256 GCA_001925005.1 Drosera capensis
GGGGGGGTTGGGGGGACGGGACAGAAAGAGTATACTTACTGAACGGTAACAAAGATGTCATCTTCAATTGGGTCTCCAACACCATGGTCAAAGGACGGGGCATATACATATCCCTGCTCAATTCATTGTACAAGAAGCCAACCGTAAATAAAGGTGCATTTGATACTTCGGCATGCATGCTTGGCCTATGTAGGCTTTGTCTTCGTGAATCAAGTCCAGTATACATAGTACAGACAGGATCAGAAGAACTACGAGTCAAAACAGGCATGGAAGTTGTGCAAGCTACAAGCAAATACATTACCTGTGTCCTCAGTGTCTGGAGACATTTGAGCAGTCGTGCTGGATCAAAAGTCCAAGGAGCTGATTTGAGAAGGCAATGACAAATGGTGTCAACATATCCAAGGCTAATAAATCGGTCATGTTGAACAAAAATTCCTTACCTCCTCTCCTTGCATGAGCCTCCTTTGGATCCTAAGCATGAGAAATACTAGAAACATCAAGGTTGATAATATTTTATTGAATAGACATCAAACGAGACATGTATATCACAACTCATCTCAGACATTGTTGATGTTTCTTAAATGCATTAGACAAGACAGGAGTGCATCTACAAATTTTCATATTGCTAATTGATAGGTTCAGATAATGATATTATCTGCTAATAGACTTCGCGAGTGCACTTCTAAGTGGGTCTACGCTAGTGGTTCAAAGTATCACTTCCATTTTATTATGATGTTACGCCAGTATCTAAAAGTAAATCTTTGACAAGCTGTACGAAGTATCGATCGTTGTAAGAATCAGTAGCAGAGGATGACAAACCTCCATTGCATCTAGTTGATGACGATATAGATGGAATCCATCCATTGGAAGAACAGTAGCAACGTCAGGTGAATTTACTTCTTCAGCAAAGGAAGGAGCCTTTTGCGGCCATAACTTGTTTACTCTTTGAACTACTTCAGAAGCAACTGTACTCTTTCCAGCACCAGGAGGACCAGCCAACCCTACAATATGCCTGACTGATACTTTCACTCAGTAAGAAAAACTCAATTTAAGTATCATCATAATAACAAATATGAAACTCAGCAAATTTATCATATGCTTGGTGGAGCAAGAAGCACCTTGAGAAAAGTAAATACAATGTATTAATCATTGATCTGTGCAAACTTGGGGCTTACTTCAAGTTGGGATACGAGGCAGCTGCTGCATTAGGCAAAAGACGTTCCGCCAAAGCATCATAGACCTCATACATAAATCTAGCAAGGTAATCAAGAAGAATTATTAACTTAAACAAACATATTATCCTGACTTCATGCATACACACGAATTTTTCCATATACCTCCTCTTTCCTTCTTACTTTTACCACAACACTCGCAGGATAACTAAGGCGCATTTCGCTGAAAAGACAGATCCATTGATCATGTTAAATGCACAACCTAATTTGCTCTCGGCTTGTAGGTGGAAAACATAGGCAGTAACATAGATGAGTCAAGCACTATGACCATTAACATGGTGCATGACATGATGACAAGATACAGAGCTCCATACTGAGGAGCATACACAGAACCCAGACAACCCATGAAGAAAACGCAGTCCAGCTTTTATTATTGGCTGATCATCAGCATTCATGCTTTAATAAGAGCTAGTTCGGATGCTATTTCAAGTTTTCTTCACATCAAGTTTGTGTATGATATAATGTCATCCAAGTCTGTCATGGGAAGACATGATCTGTATGAAGAGTTTTTATGGTTGACAACAAAAATTAGTCCGAGGCATAATTACTAATAGATGAGAAAAAAAATCGACAAAAAAAAATTCCGATGGTTGACGTATATGGATAACATCGCAGGTTTTCAGAAAAGCTTGTGATTAGTACTCAATTATGCACATATAATGGATGTGGATGGTCCTACTCCTAGGTGAGAGGTTCAGTAGTTGTTTCTTTCTGGTAACCTCTTTTTCTCTATCTGACTAGTATATTCCATAAGCTTCTGTAGCCTGATATGACCTGTTCGAACTACTCATTTAAGTACTATTATCAAATCCAAGTCGGACTTATCTCACGGCAGGAAATATACCAGGGGTTTCGACCTAACAAAGGTAAGTAGGCACCTGATGTCGATGATAACAACATACCTTGCTTCCAATACAGGAACTTCGCTCTTCTTGCTGCATAATACCTGAAATGGGCCACACTGTTTATGTCGAGCAACTTAAGAAACACACCACAGTCCCACCCCAAATAAAAAATGAAACAGAAAAGCATCACACTTAAAACCTGCAGTATATTTCCCTTATGGGCGTTTGACCTAGTTCCACTGACCAGAAGTTGAGTAGCTCTCCTGGTTGGCGCAAACAACAAAGATGATTGACCCCGTAAATGGGACTTCCATCTCTTACTAGAATCTGAATTGAAAAATATAAACATCATTCTTGGCAATCATTCAGCTGCAGTCACATATTCACATCATTTTAAGCATCAATGCAAGACAGAAAATTAGACTCTTGTTAGGAATGATTGCTCACAGGAATACAGACCTAAAGGGGGTGTCGAACTAGGCTGAAATCAAAACATGAAACTACATATCATCGGTTTAGATCGAAGAACATTTCAACGGTTGCAAATAAGATTCAAATGAAGAGTTTCCAACCGATACTAACCACCATTACAATGAAAGAAGACTATTATACGCATGTATCTCGCTCTTTTAAAGCATCAAATTCTGTCAACCAAGATGGTACAAGCTACATCAAAATCCAAGCAAACAAAACAAATCCCATTTAGGTTAACCATGATCACTCTTCACAACCAGACATCTTCTCCTTTCCATTACTATATCCTTCATTCCTCCACCTCGCTGAGTGCTACCACATAGCCATCAAAATTGCCAAAACAAACCTTTTACAGATCTAGCATTACTCCGTTCCGGTGCAGAACACAATCGTCCATCAACTATTACCGTAGTTAAAAAAAAAAAAGCCTAAAACATGTTTCCTAGATGTAAGGATCCGAGGAGAGTCCAAATAGGGAGTCCAACACCCCAAACTAGGCCTGAGTAACACGTGTGTTCGAACTAGGCTAACCAAAAAGCCTAAGCCAGCAGGTTAAAGGTTGTTCACAAATATATGCTACTCTTTTCTCTCCAGAGTAACCACTTAACTCATACATACACTCAACACTATAATCAATCAATCGATCCATCGATCGGAGCCATATTCGTGATCACATCGAAACCTCAACGCAATCCGTTCACATTCGATCAACCAATCAGTTAAACACAAATATCGAAACACGAAGATCGGAATCGTCGACGAGGATCCGAGTGAATGGAAGCATGCCAGCAGGTTTAGGCAAGTGAGCTTCAAATCGAGGAATCGATCATGTTAGAAATATCATGAGAGCGAACCTGGAGGCGAAAAGCAACGGAGAGGCGTTGTTGCGGTGGTTGGACATGAAATCGCATCCATCTACGGCTGCGATCGGCGGCGAGGGGAGAGAGGCAAATACTCGCGGCTCACCGGAGATGAGTTGCGAAATGGGTTTTTTCCCTTTGGATAATGCCAAGTTATCACTGTTCTAAACATAGGTACGATTAACATGATAAAGTTTCTCAAGATAAATTTTAACCAGTAACCATCAAGCATATTATGCTAACCAAATGATTCACCAACAAGAAATGTAATTTTGAGTTTATGTACGTCTGTTTTAGGGGGGATTTATTGTCCTGGTGGTCAAAACATAAGCTCCCAACATCAAATAACTTGTACAACTTTCAATTGCACATGAAATAATAGTGTACAATAATCAACCAGCAAGGCCTATAAAAGAATCTCATGAGAGAAGTGCAAGAGGAGATACTTATATATCTTCGTACAACTCCATTGACTTTCACACAGTGTGTAAAAACTTGAATCAAGAAGCAAACTCAACAATTATCAATGAGCAGTCTGATTGTAAGATTAGACCAGAAAGATCCAGTGCCTCTTACATGAGGATGGCAACAGAAATGCGATACAACTAGTACATTAGTAATATGATCATCTATTAGTACATGGTAGTAAAATGGTACAATATCAATGAAAAATTCTTGACAACTTCACTAGGGTACAATGGAAATGAATCTGAGAATGAAAGTTCAACGGTTTTTTTTAAGTGCTTGAAGCTGAAGTCGATCTACCACACTGCTCGTATAAGTAATGGAGATGTCACACACCGAGGCTTTCACAGCTCAGGGCATATGAAGAAAATGAGATCTCCATGGACATAGTTGATCACAACAAATGATGTTATGTTAGGAGTTCAGATATGGTTGATTTCATTCTACTACCATGGCACACCTTCGCTTTCGGCTGGTCTGCAACTTTGTATCATCCTCCCGCTGCACCACAAGGAAATCACCAACTTATCAGCTCATAGAATTGTTCACACCCCATATAACACACGAAGAGTTCTTGTGAGTCATGTGAAAACCCAACTCAACCATGTATTGATCAAACCTATGAACATTTCATGCCATAGAGGAAAGCCTTGATCATACCTCATAGTCAATGAAGTGAGGGATCCTAATCCTCTTCGAAGCATCAGGCATCCGCTTGCTTGTGAAGTGGTTTCCATCTGGTATATCACCATCAACCTGCAACAAATGCATTTTCTTGAATGAATCTGAAATAAACAGATCTTTGGACCTTTGATTTGGATCACAATAATTTTTCCATCCAACTTCAAAAACAAATTGATCATTAGAACATTACGCATGAGTGCCTCACCAACAAACGAAACTCATAAATCTATCTTGTTTGACATTTGCCTGTCACAACTTTGCAGAATTATGTCGTTGGCACAAACTTTAAATTCGATTTGTTGAAAAAATAGTCAATAGATAAACTCAGGATTCATGGTCTACCTGGCTCCTTAGAGCTTCAATGAGTTCCCCTTGGCACCCTGATGCATCTATGCTTTCTAGAATTGGGCACTCCAGGAATAGTCGCTCTGAACAAAAACCAGTCAATATTTAGCAGAAGTTTTGGACTAGAATTCAGAAAGTCATTCTTCAAAAACATGGACGAAATAAAAGCTCACCTGGATTTAAATTGACACATGAATTTAGGTTCAGATCATAGAGTTTCGGACAGCTCAGAGATAATGCCTGCATAGTACCCTAATAAGATCAGGAGCAAAGATTATTAAATAAAAGCAGGAAGTTACTGTTTACTCACATCTAAGCCAGAGCAACCCCAAAGGCTAAGTTTTCTAAGCCGATTGTGCTTGACTATGAGTTTCTGATATATCAAGCGTAGCTTGCTTTTTGGCACATCCAGTGCAGAATGATCAGCATCATGGTTGCGGATTGTCATTCCACAGTCCATAAGTTCCAGAAGAGGCAGCTGAGCTGTCGCAAACTGAACACCACCTGATCACAGAAGATAAAGGCTATAGATGACGATTGATGATAAAACAACACAATGGAGCACTAATATAGGAACAGTTTTGGTTGTTACTGGAAGTGACATTGGGGCAAGCAGCAAGGAGGAGCTTTGAGAGACTCTGGGAGAATACATTGCATATCATACTGATGCCACTGTCACTGATACTAGACCTGAACGCACAAGAAATGGATGAGGATCTACGACACAAATCAAAACAATCTGTTCTGATAAACCGAGGTTCGATGAGCCCATTTTTGGTTCTTTGGCAACCATGTCATTCCCTTAACGTCCAAGGCTACACAGGAGAAGCATTGGTTTAAAGGAGAATATTTCATCTAGCTTCACATAAACCCACTGTCACATAACATGAGAAGTTAAGTGCCTGTGGCATGAAGCATTAGCCATCGAGCAAGAAGCAGATATCAAGGTTACAAGCATTTTAGTGAGAGGCAAAACGTACCCACTCAAATCAAGCAGTTCTAAGTTTGAATAGGTCGTTGCAATAGCAGCCACAGAAGCATCAGAAATTCTATTGCCCATTACCAAGGAAAGCATTTTTAATCCCCTGAACAATGGAACATTGTGTCGTCAGCATTAATTGAAACACAAACAGTTACATTGTACAAGGAAAAGAAAGGGAAGATGGCAGTAAACCCCGCTGAACTATTGGGGGAGGCACTTAACCCCTGCAAAATTTGGAAATGTGCATTTGACCCTGCTATACTTATCAAAAACCATGTTTTTTTTACATAAAACAACCCTAAAAGAGTGCTAAAAAGGGGGTCATCTACCTATTTTAAAAGTTAAGAGAGATCATATGTCACCGGCCTAAAGTTTATGGGGGCTTTATTCAATTTTCACGAAAAGAAATCAGAATAGTAGTAAAAGACATCAATTCTGAGTGCTATATATCACTGCCAATGCACGGTTCTACAGCTTTAGAAAGCACGGTAACCAACCTCAAGTTTGCACCAGTTAGAGCGAGCACAACAGAGTTTGACAGCCTTGAAGAAGCAATGTGAATGTTCTGCAACTTCCGGCAGTATCTACACATGTTATCTACCATGGCTACGAGGTCGGTCTTATCTTTTTCTTGACAAGAGAAGTGAAGAGATATCTCCTGTAAACTTGGGCAATTGAACTCCTGCAACAAAAATGCGCAAATAAGGGACAAAATGCACCTAGAGTAACAACTTCAAAGGTTACATCATTCCATGCATTGAAGTCAATGGGAAGAGATAGGAATGGTACCATCTTAGGAAGAGAGTGAAGATCTGATAGCCATAGAGTGGTGAGGCTACTTGAAGAGAGAACAAGCGCCCCTAAGTTAGAGCAACCTTCCATCTTAAGAGTTGCAAGACATCTCTTATCCGCAACAAAACGACCCAATTCATCTCTACAATCACAAATCATTGTTGGAAAAAAAGGAGCCAATTAGAAGTTGCCGCAGCATACAACACTCATGGGATGCATGAAAACATAGCAAAGAGTGAATACCATAATGATCAACCACCTCACAAGAACTTCGGTTTCAGTAAGCTAAGCTCTCATACACACAAAGGTAATACATAAAGTATAAATATGAACTTTACAAAAATAATGTTGAGATATAAAGTTTTTAACACAGTGAATATACAGGGTTTCAGAGAACTAAATGGTTATGCAGCTCATAAAACGGACTGAAGCAAACTCACTATAATGTGAAAACGATAACCTTCTTATACCTGCTAGAGTCTGAGTTGCCATAACATCAAGAAATAGCTAGTTTACAAGTAATTTATGAAGCACTTGACAAAGCTTGACTGCTATATTTAACTTGAGAATACATTGTATATTCAATCCAACACATAATCAGAGGCTTATACAAATATCAGTACAGAACCCTCAATAATGTAGTTTCTTGCATTAGAAAATACCATGGTGAGATCAGATCATATGAAAACACTCTCACCCCGTAATCCGATTAACAGATGAAGCAGATGTTGAGATCTCCAAGGACTCCAGATTTGGGCACGAGAAGGCAACACATGCCAACATTGTCGCGTAGACATGACTGCATCGATGAGAACATATTAACATACCAATCAAGGTCAATTTTCTTCAATAAATCACAAGATTGGTTCACCCAATCTTGTCATCTCCTATAGTAATTAGCATTCCAAAGCAGGTTAAACCAATTGAATTAAACATTACATACAGGTAAGCTAAATCTATGAAAATAGCAACTCGTTATCAACTTAGTCATCCCTTTGATTGGACAACGTATGTTCAATTCAAAAGTTATCATCAATCTAAGAATAGATAAACCCCGGATCAAAGAGATCGATTCATCATCAACTAAGTAACCCTATCAATCGATTTCCTTGATCTAAGGACAATAAACACAGATCTAAGCCAATAACTTGTTACCAACTTAGTCCTTAAATGTTACTGCATAATTAGTTCAATCAATACCCGATCTAAGAGCATCAAACCCTCGATCTAAGGAAGTAACTCATTCTGAACTCGGTCACCTTTCGAATTCAACAATGTATGTTCCTTCCAATCAATATATCCTCAAACTACAACTATATACCATAGATCTAAGAAAACAATTTGTTATTAACATCACCAATCCACCCTTTCAATATACATTCATTTCAATCAACATCACCAAACCACAACCAAAACCCTACATCTAACAACCCAGCTCAATCAAAACCCGAAAACAGATCGATCACAACCTTTTGATCCTGAGACTCAATCTCACGAGGCCCCCGCCACACTTCTCCAACACCGACCCAACGAAACCAATCCTGGCCCCCCTGGGAACCCTCAACCGCATCTCCTCCGCTGCCTTCCAAACCTTAACACTACACTCCCTCCAGCCCCTACACACCCCACCCGCCGCCACCAGCCCTCCCGGAGGCAGCCTCCTCACCACCTCCCACACGCACCTCCCCGGCAAAACACCATTGCCCCAATCATCCTCAAACCCTAAATCCTCATTATCCCTTAAATCACTGTCCCCACCCCCCTCTTCCCCATCCCCTTCCCTATCATCGAAAACCAGTGCCCTCGGGACACGGTGCACCCGCGGGGGAAGCGAATCGGGGATCGAAGGGGTTGTTGTCTTGGTGTTGGGTTTGGGAGTGCAAATGTGGCCTTTTTTGGGGAGGCCGCAGAGGCCGCAGTTGTAATTGCCGCGTTTCTTGCCCACGGAGGGTGGTCTCGGGGCGGGTGTGGCCGGGGAGGGGGTGAATGCAGCGGTGGAGGAGGTGGCGGTGGTGTGGTGGCGCGTAGGCATTGTGAGGAGGGGTGAAAGGTGCATGGGAGAGGTGAAGTGAGGTTAGGGTTTTGTAGAGAGAGAAGGGGGCGGGAGAAAAGCGCGGGTTGGCGCCCTTGGTGGGAGAGTTGAATATTTTTGAGTGGTGGAAATTATTGATTTTATTATATATATATATTTTTGATGTGGGAAAAACCTTAAAAAGGTTGGTTTTGATTTGGGTAATGTTACTTCATTATATTGCTCGCATTAGATTATGTAATATAAAGAGTTATATGGAAAAAAAAAAATGTAAAATAAGAAAGAAAAAAGCGAATAAATTGTTAAAAAAGATGTGTCATAGTGACGAAGTCAAAATTTTGGCTTAGTGATGACCAAAACATGCATAGTTTTTTTTTTAAATTATTATATAAATTATAAATTAAAATAATCATCTAAAAATCATAAATTCTAATCGTTGTTCGTTGTCGTCGTCATTTTTATCATTAAAATAAAACAGTGTGTATGTATCTTTTGTTGTTATCGTTTTCGGAATAAAACAATATTCATATTTACAAAAATAATATGCACTGATTACATTCAGTATTCTAATTATAAAACAAAAATACACACTCTTCTAACTGGAATCCCAAAATTAAGAATAACAGTTGAATTGAGAAGTGCGTAATATACCAAACAGTGTACTATCGGAATCAAACAGTGCCTCAAGTGCAACTTAAAGCCCGAGTCTCTAATCCCCACCAACAGTTCACGAACCCATCACAGGTCTCAACGCTCACCACGACCCTCATCTCCTCCAACACCATCCTTGAGCTCAAATGTTTCTCTGCCATCGTTGGCCAGGCGAGGATAGGGACACCGGGACACTCGCTCTCGAGCTTCGAGTTCCCGCTGCAATGTTCTTTTTTATGTAGAGGATCAAAGCAGCATATTTAGGGACTGAAATTCGAGAGAGAAACAGATGTAAAGAATATAAGTCAGGACCTGCCGTCTCCAAGGATTGAACGTACGAGCATCCTTAAAATGATTTCTTGTTTACATTTACAGCTCAAAAGGATGCAAACACTTTTCAGCCTTTCGGAATTGCGTACCCTGAGCACCAATAACACATCATTTCGAATTATTTTGTGATCCTCGAACTCATTGATGATCTCCTCTGCTCTCTTGTATGTTGACGAATCAGATCTGATGGATATCGGAACATGCATATTGATTTTTCATATAATCACAATTTATAGTTCCTAATAAGAATACAAAAGCAGGACACTTGCCAAATTAGAGCAATAACAACAAAATATATATAACAAAAATAGCGTAAGAAGCAATAAACAGCAGACTAACTAATAAAATATCAAGTCTAACAACTCTTCCAAGAGAGCAACTGTAACACCCCCGAGTCTTCACAGATTCCAAATACATGATTAACCATTAATCAAATTTTATAAATATATAAAATGAAAATGATGCAAAATATATGTGAGAAGGATCGTACAACTCAACCTTTTTTTGAAGGACTATCATTTGGTAAAACTTTTTTTTTTAGCGTGACTCACCAATCAAGATTCACGAACCTCCCGATACACAGACAAACCCCCCAAAACCCCCTCATCTTCACCATCCTTCACCTCTCAACTCAGCAATGGCGTCAGATTCTTCCTCCCCAGAGAACATAATCCACACCATCACAACAACAATCTCACCAACAGGCACTTCCCTCCCAACCCACAAACCCTCCCATTTCCTCAATCCCATTATTTCCCCTCAAACCCTCCCTTTCAGACCCTGTGTTTCCCTTCCAAAAAGACCCATTTACCCCCTCAAGCTCTCCTTCAACGGCTGGCCGCGAACCCATTCGAGCCCACTCTGGGCCCAATGGGTTTCTTCCATGAAGGAAAAGTATCATCAAGTTTGGAGAAAGAGTGGGATTTTGGAAGTCGTGATGGGGTCAGTGGTGAGGGTGTGTAGGGATGAGGAAGTGTTGTTGGGGGTGATGGAGCGGTGGTTTCCGGAGACCAACACGTTCGTGTTCCCCTGGGGCGAGGCGACCATCACATTGGAGAATGTAATCGTTCTTGGAGGCTATCCCGTCATAGGGGATGATATTTGGAGTCAAGATGGTGGGAGAAATGAGGATGAGGTGGTGATTGGGAAGCTTGTCCAGGCGCATATGGTGATCTCGAGGGGGACGGCTCAGAAGGCGTGTCACGGGCTCTGGATGAAGGAGTTCATGGGGAAGGAAACAGGGATCGAGCACGAGGCGTTTCTTGCTTGTTGGTTGAGTCGGTTTGTGTTTCCTGTCTTTCCGTTCGGGGTTGTGAATAAGAGGATGTTTAGAGTGGCGGTCTGTTTGACGAGGGGCCTATTGTGTTGACTAGTGTTTATAGGGACTTGGGATTGCTGAAGTCGACGATGGATGCTGCTGCGGTGATGGAAGAAGAGGGGGAAAATGAGGAAGGGTCTGTGTTGGCTCTCACGATTTGGACGCCTTTGCAGTTGGTGCAGGTTTGGATTTGGGAGAGGTTCATCGAGCTAAGGCCGAAGCCTGTGGAGTTGGAGCCGGGGCAGCCGAGGCTGGCAAGATGGCACGGGGTTGAAAGAATGGATGTCGGGAATGTGAGGCCGATTCTGCAATCCGCTGGAGATACGTTCCTGTGGCGCCCTTATACCATTGTGGTGGAAAATCTGCCTCTGCCTGCTTTCTATAGGGAGACGGAGAAGTTCGTGGTTGTTAACGAGGATTTGGATGATGAGATCAAGGTGTTTGCACGCTGCTTGAGGATGTCGGAGTTGGTCGGTATTGATTGTATCGAAATGTATAGTCCTCATCGTGTGGCGATGCAATTTGGTTTTGATCAGGACATTCCGGACCATGTTCCTAAGCTTGATGTTTCTCCCGAATTTGCTTGGTTTAACTATACCAGGCCTATCAAAGATCAGGTGATTTATATTCCGTCTAGACATGTTGAAGCTGATGTTACTGTGCGCTACTTGAAATGGCAAAGGGAATCGGTCATGGCTAGCCAGGTCGCATTTGAGGGTGTTCTGAGAAGGAAAAGGGGCTCCAAGAGAGTGAAAAGTTTAGTCAAGGTTAAGAAAGAAGTGGAGGATGATTTGCCTCATCTTGCTCCGCCTCCTGGTTTTCACGAGAAGTATAATGTGTCTGGAAGTTATTCTTGGAAGAATAATGAAGACTGCAAATCGGAGATGCTGAAAGCAACGCAATGGCCAGATGATGGGCACAGGAAAGGGAACAAGAATGGTGCCATTGGGTCGAAATTTCGGGGAAATCAGAGTTCAACAGTTGTGACCATTAAGAAAGAAAAGGAGGATCCTGCATATGATCTTAATGCACCTCCTGGTTTCTACAAGAAGTATAACCAGTTTGTCAGTGTTGATCTCGGGAAAAATGATGAGAATCGCGTTGCTGAGATGCTAAATACAACAAAGCCGCTTGATAATGAGTACAGAAGAGGGGAAGAAAATGCAGCGATTGGGTTGAAATCTCAGGCTCAGAGTCCATCATCTTCGAATGCTGATAACGAAGCCAATCTTTCGTTGGATCTTACAGCACCGTCAAGAGAAATGGTGTCAAAGACTGAAGCAGCGCCGGGGATGAGATATGGTGAACTTGGGAGAAACATTGCAGGGTTGAGCGTTGGCTGTGCTGATGTTAAGTCATTTGTTGATCGGGTTAGCAGGCTGAGAGAAACCATCTCACTACTTCGCAAAGTAGCTGAAGCAAAGAGCCTTTCAAGAGCATAGAGCAGAGAATAGAGTAACAAGGTCCATAGTTCTAAACTTCTATCTTACAATGCTGTATAGAAATGGAAATTCTCACAACCCTTTTTTGATGAGTAATTGACATCGAGTGATTACCTTCTTGGTTATTGTATCTGATGTGGTATTTGACGATACATCAGACTCCATTTTTGCAAGTTATAGCTGCATTATGACATCAGTGCAATGTCGGGTCAATAGCAACTGGGTCCCTATTTTGTGCGGATGTTGTGTGTGTTGTGTGTTGTGTTGCCGTGTGTATTGTGTATTGTGTACGTGATCTGTTGTGTAGAATCTGTATGGTGTACATGATCTGTTGTGTAGGATCTGTTTTGTGTGCATGATCTGTTGTGTATTGTGTGTGTTGTGTTGGTGTGTGTATGGTGTGATGTTATTTTGTGTATGTGATCTGTTGTGTAGGACCGGCCAGAATCCTCCTAGACGCTATAATTAAAAAAAAGATCGTTTTTATTAAAATTTTTATTAAAAAATTGTATATTATTTGATAAATTTTAATATTATTTATATATTTAGTTTGTAATGAAATTAATAGATCATGATTTAGAATTATAAATTTTAATATATAAATCAAAACATATAAATATATCAATTTATAAAATAATTAATTATAAAGATGACCTCGGTCTTTCAGTTTTCAGATAAATGCGAGATTTAAATGAATTATATCAATTTTGATTTTTCTAGTAGTCATCCAAACCCATCACCGTAAAAACCCGACGTGGCCGCAAACCCAAAACCCAACCTTCGCCACCACATCCCCCTCCCCATCTTCCTCTCCCTCCGCAGCCACCGCCAACGACTCCTCAATCTCTTCACCCGTCGACAAAAAGCCCATCATTTTCACTCCTCATCTGACGTCGATTGTCGCTCGATTCATATCTTCAGGTATCATCGACCTCAATCTCAATTTCATATTCCCCTAATCAATTGATCGATCAAAATCAAGTTTCGAGTCAAATTATGTCCAATTCAAACTCTAATTGTGTCTAATTTTTGCTGGCAACGACGATGACTATAGCGAAGGAGCTGAAGGCGGCGTCACGGTTGAGGACGGCGCAGTTCCTGATCACACATCGTCCATGGCTAGGTGAATCGATCAGTGTTGGTTGATTTGAATGTTTTGGTGGTGGTTGTTGGAGTGATGATTTGGTTAATGGTTGATGTTTGTGATAGTGATTGTTGAAGGGGTGCCCTGTTCGAACACACTGACGTGGAGACGTAAGTTTATATGGACACGCTATTTGTACCTGAAATCGTTTGATGCCGAAATCTGTACTTTTTGCTGAAATCGACGGGAATGACTACATATTGTCGGCTTCAATAGGTGCATTGTCCACTCCGATGGGTGCCCTGTCGACGGATATTATGTTGCCTCCGACACAGGTGTGCTATCGATCCCGTACTGTCGATCCTGACAGACACACAATAGTCAATGATGAATGTATTATGGCAACGACGATGTGACAACGGAGAAAGTTGAGCACTGTTGTTGACAACGGTAACGGGATGGTCACGAGAGTGGTTCCAGAATTAGGTTAAGATTTTATTGTATTTTTTATTTTTGTTATTAGTGTAATTGATTGATAAAATATTTTGTTTTTTAAATTAGAAATTGTATTCTGATTTGGTTTTCCTAATATGCATTATCTATGTGTGTCAACAATGACAAATGTTATAAATAAATTTTAAAAAGTAAAAAGTAAACAAATTGAAAGCTGCATCTAAAAACTCACATGTGATGAACCCAATCCAAATACGGTCCCTTTCTTCATCCAACAACATCCATATAAAGCTGATTTTGTTCATCCAAGGGCTCCATATATTCCCTTGGTATAATACTATAAAATTGGTTTTGTAATCTTCGGATAATTTGATATGTGTAAAACACGTTTGCCGCGTGAAAGCAGGTTCTGTATTGTTGTTTTTTTTCTTCTAGAATTTCGAACGAAAATAGTGATTTGGTCGCAAAGTTATTAACAATAAATTTTCGACAGAAAGCATAGATTTCTGACGGATTCTATTACAAAATTTTCAACAGAAATCAACTGTCGTCGAAAACCATTTGTTGCGGAAAGAACGATTTTGTCGAAAATTTCCGACAGTTTTTTTGTAATCCGTCAAGTAAACAGCCGTTTCCTAATAATGGTTTTGTGGGGTTGTTTATTTTCTATCCAAACGATGGAAGCATGCAAAGACTTCAAATCTTTATTAGTCTTCCATTGATCTCTTCAATTACTTTCCGATTTTTTGTCCTGAGGTTTCAACAATGTTTAACGAAGGAAATTCTAGTTAGAGTTTCTTCTTTTTCTCCCAATTAACTCTGATTAGGCAATTCATCTCCACATATGGTTTTGGTTGATGTCTATCTGAATCATGTTAGCTATTTTTAAAATTAGAAATCTAAACATATACTTGTCTTTTATTAAGTATATTGACATGTAAGGAACTCTACACCAAGAAAGTTATAGCAACTCATCTCTATATTGTTTGGTTTGGTTTGGTTTTGTTTTTTGTTTATTGATAATGTGCATTGTTTTGTTAATGAGATCTAATTTTATAATATTAAATATATTGAATTCCATCTTATGATTATTATTCCCATCTGATCATGCAAATTAGATAAGGGATTGATAAATAAAAGGATCAATAATGTAAAACCAATCAATGACCAGAAACTTCGATGAGAAAAAATAAATTCAACTTGTTCAAAGTCAATGTCCATTCCTGCTCACACGGTACCATGATCATCTTGGTTTCCCATTGTTAACAAGTTTTAATAATAAACCATGTTGAATTAGTTACTTTCATAGTATAATATAATCTGTACGATGAGACCTAGGACCAATATTGATGAAGATTAGTCAATGGATTGAATCATCATGTTAAAAGTCCAGTGTTATGATATGAAATATAATCGAGAGATAACAATATTGATATTTCAAAATAGATATTTAAATGTTATGTTTCTTTGTCCGAGTGTCTTATCAAAACCTAAAATAACAAACCATGTCAATAACCTACAAAAGGGTACAAGATCAAGTCCTTTCTTCAAAATCATCAAGTCGACATATCGATTACCAAATTCACAACCCATTCATAACCTAAATTGGATCCTAATCAATAATTTTGCACCACGATCGATCAAGATGATATCAACTCGATTAATCTTCAAGAAAGGCGTACAATCTCCGAAGATGTATACTAGTCATATCAACACTGGTAAAAAAAAAAAACTGGTCAAACAAGAAGTTCAAGTTCCATGCTGCATGTTCTCACATGAACAATTCTACAATTTTGCACCACGATCGATCAAGATGATATCAACTCGATTAATCTTCAAGAAAGGTGTACAATCTCCGAAGTTGTATACTAGTAATATCAACATTGGTAAAAAAAAAAAAAAAACACTGGTCAAACAAGAAGTTCAAGTCCATGCTGCATGTTCTCACATGAACAATTCTACGATAAGAACCCAACAACTCACAATTATTCAGAGCCAACGAGGCAAAAACCATAGAAATTTACAAGTGTTGTGCGCATCAAATCATTGACTTGAATTTTGGTCCATGCCTATATTCATATAAATATATGGCTCTAAGCTAACCCTATTCGTAAAAAACTTCACAAATCTCCTCTTCTCTTCTCTTCATCATCATGGCTCTCACATTCATCCCAAATCATGTCTCGCTTCTTCGACCTCATACCCCTGTCATTGGATCATCACCCTTAGGAATATACCGTCTTCGATCGATGAAGCTGGAGTATACATCGATGAAGAGGTCAACCGTGTCAGCGATTTTGTTAAGAGCGGATAACTCATCGACCTTGCCCAAGATGACTACGACGGTTGACAAGAAAGTAAAAGAAGGTGTGAATTTAGAGAAAAGGGTATCGACCGCGATAGCAGATTGTTGGAGAGAGATCCATGGTGAAAATGATTGGGTCGGGTTGTTCGACCCGATGGATACGGTACTAAGGACAGAGCTCATTCGATATGGAGAAATGGCCCAAGCGAGCTATGATGCTTTCGACTTTGACCCTTACTCGAAGTATTGTGGGAGCTGTAAGTACTCGAAGGAACGGTTCTTTGAGTCCTTAGACATGGGAGGTCACGGCTATGAGGTTTCGAGGTACTTGTACGCAACATCTAACATTAATCTCCCAAACTTCTTCAAGAAATCGCGGTGGCCTAAAGTTTGGAGCAAGGATGGTAACTGGATCGGGTACGTGGCCGTGTCAAACGATGAGACATCAAAGCGTTTAGGACGCCGAGATATCACAATCGCCTGGAGAGGAACTGTCACCCGTATGGAATGGATCTCGGACCTCACAGACATACTGAAGCCTGTATCGTCTGATAGAATTCCGTGCCATGACCCGTCAATAAAAGTTGAATCTGGTTTCATCAATCTTTACACTGACAAGGACGAAAGCTGCAAGTATTGCAACTTATCAGCAAGGGAGCAAGTCTTGGATGAGGTCGCTCGATTGATGGAGAAATACAAAGACGAAGATATCAGCATTACGATAACCGGCCACAGCCTAGGTAGTGCGTTGGCCACACTAAATGCTTATGATATAGCCGAAACAGGGCTACACATCAGGGGAGATGGTCAGGCTGTGCCTATCGCTGTGTTCTCATTTTCGGGTCCTCGAGTTGGGAATATCAGGTTCAAGGAGAGGCTAGAGGGGCTAGGCATCAAGGTGCTTAGGGTGGTGAACGTGCACGATGTGGTGCCCACAACACCGGGATTCATCCTTAATGAGCATGCCCCGCAAGGGCTAACTAAGATCACGGAAGGCTTTCAATGGAGTTACTTCCATGTAGGCGAGGAGCTCGCTCTTGATCACAAAAATTCTCCGTTCTTAAGACATATCGATGACCCGGTTTGTGCTCATAACTTGGAGGCTCTATTGCATTTGCTTGATGGGTAAGCACTAAGCACATTCTACTCTGACTAATTCCACTCTAACTAAAAATTCCATCTTTAAATAATTCAAGAATAAAAGCTAACAGTGTATGTTACCTCTGATGCAGATATCAAGGAAAAGGTAGAATATTTGCACCAGCAACTGGAAGAGACATTGCCCTGGTGAACAAAGATTGCGACTTCCTGGAAGACCGTTACGAGATCCCTCCTTGCTGGAGGCAAGTTGAGAACAAGGGGATGGTAAAGGGGAATGACGGCCGCTGGATGCAGCCTATACGACCTGAACTTCATGCCGATCAACCTGAAGAAGTGCAACTTTCAGCATGACCTCAAACAATAATCTCCCTTCGAGTACATTGATACATAGTTAGCTATAAGACCCATTCTTTCATTCAAATACCAGACGATCATATGAAGGCCTACTCCCCTCATTTGGAAGAAGGCATATAAATGAGAATAAATGGAGGTTAGATATGATCAGAAGCTTTACTAGTAAACAGGATTGAAAAATAACCATTGTATTCATTTGTTAAATACTAATTGATCTTTTGTGCACTAATCTTTCAGATACATGTATTTTGATGCATGTTGCTTGAAATACTACACCACGAACATAAGAACCAAAACATTGACGACGCAACCGGAAGAACAAGAACAAACACTCATCATAGTGAAAGACTGACCATATTCGGCCAATTCACTGAACATAAAACAGCAGGCCAACTTATCATAGGGTTTAAACCTGTACCATAACTTCACTGCTTCCATCTCCGAATGCACAGCCATCGGGAAGCTTATCTATCATTGCCAAAGCTACAACCTGGTTTCATGAAGCGAAAAATGTTTGTATCGCCATATTTTTCCGACAGCCTGTGAAAAATAACAGCATCATACAGAATTCAATATCAGCTGATCATATATGTCATACAATGTTGATCGCCGGCTCCAGGCTAAGTCACACATCCATATACACATTGGACGCGGCCATCGACTCTACCCAAACTCAGACCGATATCAAAACATGTCTAACTCACATATAGTGAAAACCAATGTAATTCACACAGAGCTCCAAGTATCCTTAGACATTATGCATCCACCCAACATGTATGTGCTATGAAAAATCACATGAAACCAGGAGTAGCACTCCAAGTATCCTTGGAACTTTTTCATATTCAACGAGTCCGATTCAAATTAACAACACTCCGATTCATCAAAACACGATATCAATCATATGCTATTGACTTGATTCTTTTCTAGGAGTAGCACTCACCATTATAGGAGATTAGGAGATGATGCGGAAGTCTCGTCGTTGCCAAAATCGGGGCTACCGAGTCCAATTGAGGAGGTGAAGGTTTTGGAGATGGTGAATGTTAATTAATTTAAAACGAGATAAACAGAAAGACAAGAAGCACCAGTGGTCTAGTGGTAGAATAGTACCCTGCCACGGTACAGACCCGGGTTCGATTCCCGGCTGGTGCATTTCTTTTATTTTATTTTTAAATCTTGCTCTTGGCCTTGACCTTTTTGCACTTTTACTGTTTAATCTGCCTGCTGATTACCACCAACCAGTTGATAACTGATCTCCCGAATCAGCAATCTCTTGATTCAAGATTGAGATATAAATTTGAATAGACCCCATCTGGAATCCGACTTAGGAAACCTTATTTGTAACTGATCAAGCCCAGGCAATTTGCCATAATCATCATAGCATTGCAATCATCATAAACATCCATATCCACAAAACTTCAAAAACATAGAACACAAATTATGCACCAAAAGCAAAGCGTCACGTTTTTCACCACAACAGCTCAGTGAAACATTCACATTGAGCCCATACATTCACATAGATCACAACAATAAGCTCAGAGAGACAAGCCAGACTCCTCATCCTCTTCAAGGGTGGTAGTGTAGACGAAATACAGTGACCAAATGACCCCAAACACACCAGCCAGGAGCCAACCAAGGAGGTTGTTGCTTATCCCAAACGGCAGTCCCGTTCCTTCCGTGCTCATCCTCTCGTCGACTAGTGCCAGCGCTGACGGGCACCATGTGGCTGCAGCAGCGGCAATGGAGGTGGCGGCAGTTGCAAGGGATGCAGGGGCGGTGATTGGGGTGTTTTCTTGTTTGGAGGATTTTGCCTCCATGGAGCATCTCACTTGTCTCTTCATTGCCATTGTTGGCAACCCTGTTAAGAGAAGGTTTGGTTCAAATTAGTAATGTTAGTCTCACACAAATAGTGAGGCGAGCATTGCGGTAATTCGGGAATAGGAGACCATTCTTGTCACACTGGTCAATCGCAGCTAAATATACTACAGGAGAAGCACTTGATAGATTCATTCTTGCAATTACATACCCAGGGATTGATCCAACGTTGCAGTGACCTAACCATCAGGGTGATCGAGATCAACCCAACCATAAACTCAGTTATCGCTTTTTTCGGATCTAGGGGAGACCAAAACATATATGAAAGTTCCAAGTGTCGAGCTAGTCTGAGGTGGCGAGTCCATCAGTGAAAGCTGGCTTAAAGGATTCTCTGGATTTGCGGACTATTCGGTTGATCCTCCAGGTTTGCGGGCTATTCGATTAATAAAAAAAAACCTTTGGGATTTTTATTTTTATTTAAAAAAAACATATATGAAAGTACAAAACAAACCATGAACTTGACAAATATCTGAACTCCATACAGAACAACCACCAACTACTGCAACAACCGCCACCTAAGTATTCCCCTCGGAGATTGTTTCCTAATCTCAACACAATACGTTTGAACTAATAGATTATCAGTCAGTCCAAATATATACCGCGCTGGAACATCTCTTAACACAACCAACAACATAAACCACATCTACCAAATTAATGAGAGTGATCACAACATATGTACTAGAGAGCTTACAACGAACAGGGGAGGAGATGATCCTAGGAGCAGCCACGAGACTGGCACGTGCGACCGTGGATGTGGAGCTGCTGGCTGTGATGCTGGAAGTCATCTCTGTCTGATTCTTCACTTGGCTGAAACACTGTGAGCAAGAAAGTTTCTGTTCAATGGAAATGAGAAGAGCCAAGCCAAAGATTCTCAATAATGATATCCATAGCAGTCCATTTTCACACCATTTTTATCTGCTTGGGACCAACCAGATTGATCCATGTGTCAAGTTATCTCTATGGTCTTGTGGCCATGGTTCATATATTAGGGAAAAATTAATCAAGCCCTTCGAAGGCTGCATATAAAAAAAGTTCACCCCAAACTGCAGTCATTGGAAAAACTTGACGGGAAGGGGTCCTGCGATCTGGAGGCAACATATTTTGATTCATCCGAATAGTTGGAGCTTGCACCTGCATTTAGAAAATAAGGTATACGGCTCTCACTCAAAGCACTAGCATAATACGGAAAAGATTAGAAAATAAAAGCAGCAGAAAATTATGCATGAAAACATTAAGTCCGTGACAAACATCAGGACGAATGAACTAAAGACAACTTGCACGCAGCAAACCTTAACTAGATTATCGATTTCGCCCAGCATGATGCAATGTGTAATTACGTATAATTAAACATTCGGGGAAATTGTAACGAGTGAAATTTTCTTCCCTTTCTGGAAAAATCTAAGCCATGAGCTGAAAAGACCAGGATGTTAGGAACAGCAGATGAAAGACAGTCACGGCCTTGTCCGTTGAAATAGACAACAAATAGAAAATGGGTGGTTCAGAAAATGTGAACGCACTCTGTTAATGCTTCATTCGAGAAAAAGTTCTCTAGATGGCGCTTCCCTCAACTTTGGTTTCATACATGATACAAAACTGCACGTAAACCATATATGATCAGCCTTGGTGGAAGACTTCCACGACACAAAAATTTCTTCGGATATATAAAACTCAAATTAGTTCATTACAAACAATGCAGAAGTTCAGGTAACGTAAGTTAAAGCAGGTAAGATTGAGAAACGGCAATACCTGGACAGCACTAAAACGTGGGGAAAACAAGCGCTCCAATTGATTTCAGTTGAAAGGTTGCAAGAACGAATAATTATCCATTTGAACCAGAGAGCCGAGATTGGAAAATGCGACTCGCTTGTTTTCCAACTGCAAAGATACCATGATGACCAGGAAATTACGAAGTTGGGTGGCAAAATTAATTTGACTGTTTTATCTCTGAGGAAGTATTTTAATTCAAAATTCTAGGATCAAATAGAAGAATAGTGAATTAAACTAATGAAATAAACATTGATCAATATCATTCTTTACGGTACGTTTCATTTGACTACGATGCAACAAGTGAGTGAATAACTGTTGTAAAGGGCAAGTGTTGTGTTCAACATATGATGATTTTATGGGTTAACGGTCTAATAAAAGGTCCAACATAATTAAGTCAAGAACCTCTTAAAAGAAATTAAATAACATCTTATGGATGACCAAGTCCAACACATTTTGAGGTGTTGACAAGTGTCCACTATGCAAAGAGTGAAAACCAACTCTGTCATTTCATTTCAGTTACTGCAGTCGTTTTCGGACAAAAACTGACTTAGGCATCAAATTCGATCCCCAGGATCTCACCTCGGACCCATCTAACCGAGTTTGTTGTTTCTGGTTCGTGTAATTTTTTCATTTCTGGACCAAACCCAAATCAACCGATCCAACAGACACTCGTTTGGGCTCAAGAGATTCAAACCCGACTTTCGAACTCGAACCCGATGTTCCCGATTTCGACACAAACAACAAGACGTGTTGTCATTTGCTTTATCCATTATGACAGAAGATACTTCAGGTTTTAATGCTAAGACCCAAAGCTTTCTATTGCCAAGCAATAATGACAGAAGAAAATTTTAAATTAAACGGGGTTCTTTAGCAACCAAAGTTGCTCACTTCAATTACCTTTCCCTTCTTTTTCATTTCTTTCGAGCACAAGCGACAATGTATACCTTGGACTGATTTACAATTAGAGTTGATTAATATACTTTATTAATATTGTGGAGATGATATAACATTCACATCTTTAAACTTGTTTACTCAATAAAAACATTACACATTTTGTGGACACAACTCACTCTTACAACTTGAAGGCTCTTACTCGTCTTGGATGATCTTACAACATCATCACGATCCATATTTATACTACTCACCTCCTCAAATAAACGGTGAGGATTAAAATGATCAAACAGTTAGGAAAGACTCTTTAGAGTTCTTCAAGAATATTACTAACAATAATCCCTTAGATATTTATATGAAAAATTCTAAACAATGTTTTAGAAGTTACACATACAAAATCTAGAAAAAAATATTTAAGGATAAGGTTTCATTTTATCTATATTAGGTGGTTTTTGACCTATATCAGATGACTTTTGACCTATATTAAGGGATGTGGACTTGGGTTGGTGTTGTAAACCTTAATATCAATATCAGTTAATTTTTTTATCTTTATACTGTATAAGATAAACAGTGTTTAGGAACCAGGTGATGAAAATATCAGACCAATAAAGCTTCTTGATAGCAATGTCACAAATTTCAATTGCCAACACAGATCCATCTTCAGCTTCTAAAAGCTCGATACGGTCCCTGAGAACTGGAGCTTATTCCGACCTTGAAGCCACATTGCCGGTGAACCGTTGCTTGGGTTTTCAGATGAACCTGCAGGCAAACATGAAGAAATTGTGACAAGAGACATAACTGTCAAATTCGTGATGTATTGATAAGCGTTTACCTATTTCTTTATGCTTAAATGAACTGTCTAATTCAAAAACAAAAGAAGAAAAATAAGATTCCAACAAACACGTGATAAAATCTTCAACTCATTTTTTTTTTTTTCTCACACTTCAATCCTCGTTATGTTTCATCCCACATTTCATTCCCTTTCTCACATTTCACTTCCCTCAAAAGGATTGCTAATAGATTGGTTTTTATTTAGATTTTTGTTTACAAATACTACTTTTACTTTGCTTTATGACACTCAAACTAATGCTTTCCTTTTAACAAATTGTGATATTTTATGAAAAAAAATGAATAAACAGTGACACCTTTTAAAACAAGAAACCACGGCTGCTCTGACACCGCCCCATCCTTGCCTGTTGATCTCCTGATTTGCCTCCATCACCTCTTTTTTATTTACCTTTTCTTAAAAACGGTGCTCACAGTTGCTTTCCCATTCTCATATTTTATTAGTTAGCCCACCAGATTTTTTCCTTAAATGGACGAGAAGATACGCCCTTTGTTTAAGAAGAAGGTGCAGGGGGTATTTTAATTGAAGACGCGTGACGTTTTTAGTTGGTTAGGAACCCACACCCACATCTGTTGTGTTAAGGCTTCTTCATCCATCTCCCTCATATATATATATATATATATACTCTTTATCTATTTCAAACAAAGAGTTTTTATGATTTAAGTTTGAAATTTTCAGTTCAAAAATTTCGACGGAATACTCCAACGAAGGCGCGACAAATTTTTTTGATTAAATATAATTATGGTAATCCTAAAATCTTTGATTTTTTTTCTCTTAATATTCATAGTTAGATAATACTAATTTAGAAAATAATTAGTAAAATAACAATTAGGTAATATTAATTTAGAAAACAATTAGTAAAATAATTAGGTAATATTAATTTGGAAAATTAGAGAATTAAGTGATTTAGCTTAAATTGTTTAATTTATGTAACTATGACCCACACTTTAAATTAATAATAAAATTTTTATTTATGTACAATTGGTTATTGTCGTAATTTATAAAATTTGTTAATGCAAGGATGTTTACAAAATATTACAAAATTATCTAATTTAAATAGGTTATATTCTTTTGTATCTCTAACTATGACACATTGTCACAAATAAAATTAGTCACGGAGATAAAATTAGTGATCAAAATGTTACTTATGTACAATTTAATCATATTATCGTAATTTAACTTAGTTTGATTTCATTATTTGTTGTTTCACTTGCGAATCTGCTACGTCGTAGCATAGTTGAGATCATCGGGACAAAGCTTGTTCTTGTTTGAAGATTCGAGACGCGCATAGTTCTTGTGTGTTTCGTCGAATCTAGAACTAGATTTATGAAGAGAGTTTAATATCCTAAATGACGTACCATGATAACGTACGGTAAATTTATGACATATATAAAGAGATATTATCTCATTAGGACTCAATTTGCTCCTGGTATAATAACTCGCAAGAAAAAAAAACCAGAATACTATTTGACAAGATAAACAATAATACTTTATTATTCGATTCAATATTTATACTGATAACTTAAGGATGAACGCTATAAACACAAATTGATAAGAACACATAACTATACGGTTAGATCTGCACCAAGTAAATAATATCATACACTGGGAAGAAACTTTCAGAGTACTCCAATCAACAACATCAGGGAGAAAATCATTTGAACCATTTGGTGCCTCGTACTATGCGGCCAAACCTGGAGCAGGAATAATGAAACTTAAGCTATAAATTGAACCATTTGCCTCTTATGACTGTACATTTCGTTCAATAATTAACAGTTCTCGAAAACTTGTAAAGATCGATCCCAGCATGGGAGGTTTCGTAGAAACTCTAACTTGCCGAAAGGGTCATTATTTCTCTGAAGGGTACACCGCGCAAGATTCATGAGGTGAATTGTCACCTTGAGACCTGTCAGAATTTCAAAGTCACCATATGTAACTACAGTAGTTTGAATTACGAGTGGACGAAAGACGGTTTGTTTGCCTCATGGAGACCAGGTTACGTACCCATTGATAAATAGCCACTCGTGTGGAACAACCCCGTTAACATCAAATTGTTCGATGGCTTGCAAGAGCTGGTATCTAGCTTTAGTAATCCTGCACAAAGACCAGTGGCTCTTAATATTGTGTCACGCCGAGTTCTACATATGTAAAAATCTGAAGACTCTGCGAAAACAATATACAAACAGACAAGTACCCCAAAAACTCCTGCTCTAAGCCCTTTCCAATTCGGCTTCCTTCGATGCTGTTTTGATATTTTTGGGCAAGATTGATTAGTTCATGAACCTGCAGAGTATTACAAGGCAGTGAGGCACATACATAAGATGAAATATAAAGGAGCAAATTACGTGTTTACGTGATCTTAAAAGTTCCGTTGTGGTGTCTGGAAAAGATCTTACATGAAGAGCACCACGGTTCCATGGTGTAATGTTGCTATCGTGATTTCGCAACTTGAGGCAAGGCGCGGTGTAAGGCGAGATGCATCAAATAAGAAACGATTCATACCTGAGGAGCAACTGATTTCTGTGACAAAAACACTTCAAGGCGTCGCACACAGAACTCCCATGACACAATCTGAGGAGATCAAATACTCATGAGTTATTATTCAAGACTAGTGAGATCAGCACACAAGTAGATCCAATGCTTTGTAATTTGTACAGGACATACAGGAGTCGATTTTTCACGTTCTTCCCTAAAAAAATGCCTAAGATATAGAGTAATCTTAATCACACACCTTTGATCTCCGAGAGAAAAGGACACTGAGTGGCCCCTCGTGGACTACGTGACATGTCGAATAAATACTCTGCATAACAGCCCAGTTGCACCTTAGCAGTGTAAATCCGGATGGCAATTTCCACTCGACCGGGCTATCAAGATATAGAAGCTTGTCGATAACACCACTGTCAAAGTTGCTCTTGAATGTCCAATGGAGAAATTCAGAAGTAATGTCTATTGAGATAATGAAACCAAGAAAAGATCAAATACGCTTAAGCGACAAGAAAAATAAAAAAGAGGCCATGAAAACGACAACTGATTGTAAAAGCTCTAGGATCTTAAACCAAAGATACAGATTACTTTAAAGGCTATCTATTTCATAGTATAGTTCACTACACAGCAGCTGGACGATACTTTTTGTCACGGTCGCTACTTTACTGGTTATCTCACTTATGTATTGGTCGACTATATGAATGTGACAATATAAATTTCTATCTTGCGACAAGTTGAGGACATGGTAAGAAAACACACAGACTATTAAGATTAACAAAATATTTTATTAACTTGCAATTTGCTTACCAAATCCTACTCCTGGTTGGGAGCGACAAAGGAGACACTGCCAGAAAGAGAAGTATCATAAAATTGTTAGTTTCTTTGAAAATTTAACAGGAAAATCACTGACGTAAATAGCTTATGGCTATTAAATCAGTAAAATTCATGGAGGGAAACTGACCGGAACTTCCTTGAAGAAAGAAGCAAGATGAGCACCGGTTCCTGCACTTGGACACTTGGAAAAGCAAATCGTTTTCTTCGCATTAGACTCGTAGAAATTTGCCACAAATCCCTTCCAGTACGAGATATTATTATCCTAGAACAATATAAGAATACACATGCTATACTTGTCAGTAATTTCTGATCGGGGCATAAAAAGATACTCGTAAAGATGCGCATCTGAAAGCTGAAATAAGTAGACAAATTCACATGTTTAGAGGAAAGGAACTTACTGGTGGCCGATGTCTGATACACTCCATGTGGCGTAAAAGAACACGATAACATTCACCACCGAGTACCCCATTTCCCATACAATTCCTGCGAGTACATTTCCGAGAGACCATCCGAGACATAGCAGAGCCCTGTGATCTGATTAGCTGCTCGGGAACCTGGATCTTTTGACACGGAGGCATAGTAGGATATCCCGTTCTTTGCTGTTGAACTTGTGATGTATATTGCGGAGCAATTGCCGAAGAAGATTCACTTTTCTCCTTCTTCATGTCTTCCAGGATTGTTTGAATCATATGTTGCAATGGAACATCCTTTAGCCCGAGGTCCAAAATCGAGTGATCATATCTACTTCCGCCTAAATGTAACAACATATCGGGTTGTGCATGACTATTGCTCAAGTCTAGGAGATCTCCTGATGATGACGCTCTAACGGGAATTTGCTGTTTGTTCTCCTGATAATAACTGCTAGGCAAATATGATCCGCCTACATGTGCTGAGTTAACATCTCTAGCCAAAGAGCCTTCCTCAGCGTTTGCTCTGTTGTGCATCTGGTAACTCAAGATTGCTGGATCAGTGTTACTATTATTGCATTGTGCTTTCGCGTGTGTGGCACTGGCAGGGGAATTCGAAACAGCTATGTAAGATGAGCTTGGGAAGGGAGATGCTTCGTTCCGCGGGATGTGATCACCGTTTGACATAGTTTTGATATCTTGATGAGCATAAAAAATCCTCAATTTCAACAATTAGAAGTCTATAGGCCTCGTATGAAGTCTTTGCACTTAGTCTGCACAGAACAGCATTCAATTGAAACGGTAAAAAACATGTTAACTAAAGATCATTCCCGAGTACAAAATCGAGTAGTTGACACAAACAGCCATGCCGAAGACAATTCGAATAAATGTGAGTACCACACAATACTGAAGCGATTAAAAGAATCACGCCAATGACAATCACACACATAAAAGCGAAATGAACACACAACACAGAAGACAATTTTTACATAGAAAACACAAGTAGAACAGGAAAACCCTAGATCACCAATTCAAGTTTATAGAAGATATTCTCTTAAATCCTCAAGTGTTCTTATAACATCTTTAGAAATGTAACAACTAACTCCGTAACACCTACATGACTATTCATGGTCAAGTCTAAACCACATAAAAGTTACACCGCCTACATTCATAACCCGGAACCTAAAGAATGGGTACAGGGAAAATTTGAATGTGATCACAACTAAATTTTTAGGGATCCAAAAGACACGCAAGATCTATATATGCATTACTTATGATAACACAAAGTGTGGTATCATTAGGCCTAATAGACTATGATATCATATTAATATTTATAAGGTTTCAACTCAAAATCAACCAATAGATCATGTTAAGATCCATAATTAGGTCCTAAATTCAGTTCCAACTTTTATGAGAACAAGTTACACGACGGATCAGGACCATGGTCGTCCAAGATCCATATATGCGCAATGCATTTGCCTATTATTTGGATGTGTATAAACAATTTTCAAACAATCGTTACTAGCGTAACTGCACAATGCACTTGTCTTTAATTGGTCGTTGCCATAATGTATACACTGTGTAACAAATCGACATGTCGATATTTACCTTACGTCAAATTAGTAGATCGACACATCCAAAAGACATCAAAATACAATCAAACAACATTCACGTTTGATTTACATACGATAAAAGTTTACGGTTGATCTCCACGATGGAACTCGTCTTTTCCGACAAATCTCGATCGGTACCCGAGGTGACAATCAATGACGACGAGACGGTTTGTGTCAGAGTGGATTAGCCATTGTGAGATTTGGTTAGGGTTTTAGAAGTAGATTGGCAATTAACTTGTTTTAAAAAAAGAAGCAGAATTCATATCTTTTTTTTTCTGTTGCGAATATCTCATTATTGTGGACCCGTTTAGCTTTATTGATGGGAAATATTATGTAATTAGGAAATTTTATTCATGATTAAGATTAGTAGGAGCAGTAATTAATTGGCCTAAGTCTTAATCTGAATATTTAGTACACGTTAACCAAATAAACATGTAACCTATATGACTTTGTGTTGTATGTATCCCATTTCAATCTCATCAAGAAAAAGTAAAATTACATTCCCCGTCCCACAATAGATGCAACATATATATATTTTATATTATTTTATATTTATGAATACGAGTCTCGTTTTCATATCAAATCACGTCCGATCGTCCCACAACATGTATTACATTGAAGTACGTAATTTACACAATCATTAATGTTTCACGATAAATTTTAAAAAAAATACATTTGATCATTATTATACACGTGTCAAACTTTACATCGACATGTATATCATGTTAAAATGATGCATCTATTGTGGGATGGAGGGAATACACATTCTGTACCACAAAATATACATTTCAAAAAAAAAAAAAAACCTTCATCCCGAAAAGGGTAAAACACATTGGCTTCACATGTCAATGCAAAATTTGATACGAGTACAACGACGATCAAATATAATTTTTTATAAATTTATTATTAAACATCAATGGTGGTTTAAGTTGCATATTTCAACATAATACATATTATGCGACGTGATTTGATATGAAAAAAAAAATTTATATTCATTCATGCATATAAAATAACACAAAGTATGTATGTGTGTCAACTTAAGTGAACGCATGAACACGGACTGTCATCAATGAAGTCGATGCTGTTTTCTCAGTTTCTTCGCCGCTCAATACTGATGCTAAGTGAACGCGGACTGCCATCAATGAAGTCATCCGATATTCAAATCCTCAAAACATATCCCGACGACAACTTAAACAAACACCTGTCGTTCTATTCGAAGCATTTGTCATGCCTTAACAATGACTTCCTACACAAATAAACTAGTGGTACCACAATCATCGCAAAAGAAATTCCCCTGTGAGTCCGTCAAAACTTAATCTCAATCGAAAAATCAAAACCTAGCCTAATCACTTCAGCATATCCACTCCTTCTTACACGCCAAAATGACTGAACAAAGAACAACTATTCGATCTCAGATTAAGTTTTCCAACAAACACGAAAAGAAATCATCAACAGCGACGTCTTCAATAACAGTTACCGTTAGAATTTCGAAGAAGCAAAGATACTGAAAGCGAAGATCACAAACCTCGACGACGACGACAGCGACTGAATGGTGACGATCTCCGGCGGCGGAAATCCAATGACTGCGATGCACAATCGTCCGAGATCCAGCGACCCGCGTGAATTGTTCTCCGTCTGCGATTTGGATTCGCTGCTCGCTGAGGCCGAAAGCACAAGGGGCCTACGAGGGGGAATATATGGGCTGTGCTTGTTGATGGGCCTCGATTATGGGCCTAGCCACTTTATTTCTTTTATGGTCCAGAAAGGAATCCATGCCGAACCAAAACACAACACGCCCATCTTTGCTTCTAAAGTCACGCATATTTATTATAATATTATTTATATAATTCATATTATGCATATAAAATTTTTTTATTGATAATTATATATATTTATTTTAAATCATATAAAAAATCTTATTTAAAATTTTTATATCGTGATGGCATCAAACTATTCAAACAGTTATCATGTTTTAATAATAAATTAAATATATGAAACATAAATTATAAATATTATGTCGTTAATGCATAACCAACCAAACTTGATATTAAAATAAACCAAATTATGATACCAAGAAAAGTTAAATTAGTTTTATATATATTAGTCCTTAACCTGGCTACGTTTTTTTATTTTATTTTAAACTTTAATTTTGAGATAAGTTGGAAGAATGTTTATGTTTGTGATGTGATTGATTGTTCAAATGTGGTCATTTATCTGAACGTATATAAACGTTTGGGTGTTTGGTTTTTTTGTGATGTTTTGTGTTTTTTTAGCAGAAGAAATACTGTATATATTTTGTTCTACTCAGACCCGATCTATGATGGGAAATAGTGGGTGGTTGTTGTTTTTTTATTATAAAAAAAGTTATTTTGCCCTTTGTTTTGACGTAGTTGGTAATTGTAGGTTGTGCTTTTTGAGTCGTTGGATATTAACGTATAGTTTGAAAATATCCTATCATATCAAAGTATCAATTTTTGGTTGTAGATCGTTTGACCCGATCTATGAGAGTGCTGCTCATTTAGTAATGCTGAATACGTCAAAGCAGGGTTAGCTGAACTGGAAAATTGGTGCTATGACATGACTAAAGAGGTATACTTGCGCCTGACTTTTTTGTTCGTCACTTGAATAGTTACCTTGCTTTTCATCTTCCATTTGATCTCTTTCTATGATTGCAGTATGCAGGCCCAGCTTGGGATGAGCTCAAGCATATTAGACAGGCAATCGGTTTCCTGGTGATGTTCTCTTTTGCTCCAAACTTGCTCTCACTTGGCTGCATAGAGCTCCTTGACTCTTATTATGAAGAGCAAAAACGCAAAAATCAGAAGACCCATTTGCAATGCCGATTGAATATAATTACAAATTATGACTCTGTAAACAATAACAATAATGCCAAATATTTGAAGCTTGATTTCTTTTGGGCTGGATTTGTGAATTGAAACCTACAAAATAAAAGTATCAGGTTGCTCAAACTACGAAGGCATTCAAACTCAGTTTTCTTGTCTGTTTCATGAAAAGGTGATCCATCAAAAACCACAAAAAACTCTGGATGAAGTTAGCCATGATCTCTGTCCGGTAAGTGTTGTATTTAACAGGTCTATCAAAACTTCTGTTGTAAAGCTCGAACCCCTTCCTTATTCCATTTTTTGTGCGTAGGTGCTCAGTATTCAACAGCTCTACAGAATCAGTACAATGTACTGGGGCGACAAGTATGGGACGCATAGCCTGTCGCCAGATGTAAGTTCACCAGCACACCCATTGACTAGTTTCACATCTCTCTTCGTCTGTATTTCTTCAAATCCATGTCAGGGAGTATACTAGCATCAACATCAAGGATTCGTGCAACTATGAAGAAGATACGAGATGATGGACGTGTTAAATGCAAGAGGAAAGGGGATATGCTATAAGTAGGTTAAAAGGGGACTTGTTACAAAAGGTGGGAGATTCTGAGGTGAAAGGAATACAGCGAGACCGATAAGACTTGGACTGAGATAATGTATGGAACAACATAGATATGCTCTGACTGACTATGATGAATATATTCCACTGTGCAAATTGAAGATCTCATGTGGGCATCTTCCCCTATTACTCGACTCAACTAGTAGATGGATTATAGCATTCTCTACTGCGTAATTGACATATGCCCTTGTTTTACAGGTCATGGTTAGAACATGAAAGTACTGATGGCTGAAGATTCAAACAATGCTGTCAGCAGCTCTTTTCTGCTGGACGACGACTCAAGGTCCGTGGTCTCGCATCAACTCTCAGAAATCCATTTTATGGGTATGACCTACAAATTCATTCTCTTTGGTGCCAATTTCTTTATGCAGCGTACCCTTTTCAGTTGATGACTTGGCAAAATCGACCGACCAGATTAGTGTATCTGAAATCGAGCCACCATCCCTAATTCGTGAGAATGCCGGATTCAGTTTCTTACTACCCATTTCCGAGTAGACTACAAATTCTTATTCAACAACCGCTCACAACCTTCTTTGCTTCCTCGATGAAGTTTTTGGAGCTGAAATCTATTGAGTAGGTTTCCTTTCCCTTTGCTTGAGTTGGCAAAGTTTTGGAGAAATAGGTATTTATAGTACCACAAGAACATGTTGTATAATGGAGGGTGGCAAAAGAGCAACCTGCATAGGTTATACTGCACTTGTAATTAGATGGCGCTTGCGGCGCCAAATATGTTTATAGGTTTAGACAAAGCTTGGATAAATCTTTATTTGTATGTGATCTTCTAGCTGACCAGCACGGATTAAGGTGGTTTAGGTGTATCGGAGTTTCGAGATCGAATTGTTCTTAAATCAGTCAACCGTAGGGTTATCCCTAACCCAAACTTTAAACTTGTCTTTGGTATCTCTATGCTTCAATGCTTCCTCGTTCTGGTGACGTATGAAACATTTTCGGCCTATTAAGTTCCTTTCCTTCTGGATGGATCATATGTCATGAAGAATGCTTCACTAGGAATTTTGATTAGAATAGAGGAAATGAATCATGTGTCTGATCTCGCTTTGATTATGCTTACAGTGTACTGTATGGATTTCTGCCCGAAAACCGATCCTTTTGGTTTCAAAGACTCAAGTTACTGATATTTAAGTGACGTTTGGGGCATTTCCTTCGACCTTTTGGGAATAATACACTGGTGCAATTGTCCTGATAATTTATCCTTGGGATATGTACTACGTAAATCTCAAGGCATATGCATTATGCTCGGAGGATCCATATTCAAGATAAGTCTGTCAAAAAGAAGCAAAGTAAGACTTGAGCGCGGCCGACCATAGGTTAAGTAATAGTAAATATTCATTAAAATTTCAGCATAGTAAACTGTATGAGATGATCAGTGTAATATAGACAAAGACAACATTTGGTGAGATTTATGGCGTAGTTGAAGCACTCAAGTTGTTGTCTGTGGCTCTAATGTTCTTTCTCATGTCATGCACTTGGTCACAACTCACGACATGAATCATGTCAATTGAAGCTCATTGGTTTTTCATCTCAACTACTTCCTTATTTTTAAGCTTTAGATGCATCACATCAATTTAGGTAACTAATTTTGTAACCATCTCGCCGGCCTCGACTATGATGCATGGAGAGTTCAATATGCAACACTTCTCTATCATCTGGACAATTAGTTGTGTGGCAAAAGCACAGAGATACCCTAGATTTTCTTCACAAACTCGAAAGACCCATAACTTCGATACCACGAAGAAACCCAAGGATCATAATGAATTTACAACATTCATCTTTGTTGTTGATAAGATTCCTATTTCGTACCAAGATGTCATATTAATGAAAAGATCAATTCAAGGACTAGAGTTTTTAATATAATTCATATTATATTTATCAGAATATATATGAAGCTGATTTAAAATCAGTCGATATAATCATAGTAATCCGAATTTTCATCTCATTAGAAAGAAAAATGCAACCACGTTGACTTCATCAAAATCAACAACCTTTTTTCCTATACTCCTACACGAGATATGTACTTCTGTAGATTCACAAAAACTTCCCCCGTAGGATTCATGGGGCAGCAAACTCCTGTCATGTATAGTTTCAGGCCAAACAGGAAAGAGGCAAAGAAGTGGTGACAAAACAATCAACTAATCTCCAGGTTCTACATTCTTTTACCCACTTCTATAAACTCATACTTGCCTTGTTCAAAACTTCTTCACTATCATCCTGAATATTCCCATCACACAACATTTCATGTGTAGCACTCAAACCCATGGAATCAAACCATCACCATGCTTTCTGGAAGATCTCGACTGAAGAAATCGATCATGTCTATGATGACGACGATCAAAAGAGTCACGACAATGATGAAGCAAGCACCCATCTCTACGACTGCGTTTTCTGCAAACAAGGATTCACGTCTGCACAAGCCCTTGGTGGGCATATGAATATTCACAGGAAAGATAAGGCAAGCATGAGTTCCAAGAGGGTTATTAGGCAACGTGATGATCATGCTACTCATCATCACAAGATGTTACAAACCACCATGATGAATCTCAATCATTCAGCATACTTCTCTTCCCCTCTTCAAGCTTCGCATATAAGCAATACTCCTATGAGCTTCACTCAGTACTTGCCAGTTGAAAAACCATGCCCGGATGCTCCCTTTGTCCCGGAAATCAGTGTAGGACGAGAGTTTCAGGAAGCGAAGGGTGAAGAACTGGATCTTGAGCTAAGGCTTGGTAATGGTTGATCTTGAGCTAACTGAGCTGTATGCCAAATAAAAGAAAGCTTCCACAGAGTACTATGTTTCTACCGCTTGATCGCTTGTAATGTATTGCAATAGCTTTTTTAACAATCCCCTCACTGCATATCCATGCATGCATATCATCAATACAATGCTCTTGTTAAAAACTCATCATGGAATTCAAATGTATAGAACCAAGTAGTATCGGATTAGCCGGTAAACATAAGAAAGATGAGAGGAAAAGAAGAACTTTTGGCAAACATAAGACTCTTATCAGATTAACGCCATGTTCCTATGCATAATATTCTTCAGGAACACCAACAATCTCATACTTGGCCAATGGCCATGGTAAACATCAGCTAAGAATCCAACCGTTTTGCCCTTGCATACTCGTAACTATAACAGCAGCGTCTACAGCTTTGTTCGGTCTGCATTTACTTGGTAAGATAGTATATGATGAGGAAGATGACCAGAAATGACGCCACGAGAGTAAACATTCTTCTGCTTGATTTGGTTTCAAATACCTGGAACACATGAAGTCATTGTATTGAGTACAACACGAACACACACACACAAACCGGGGGGGGGGG